>PVHY01016515.1:5134-33688 GCA_004024945.1 Uropsilus gracilis
TTACATATATACGATGTTATACACATATATTTCTCAAAAGCATCATTAGGCGATTTTATCTTTCTAATGAGATAGAATAATTATACATGTGAGCTGGTATAGCCTACTACACACCTATGCTCTATGGTATTCCTCATTAGACCATCAGCCCAATTTCCCACCTGACTTGGACCATAATGTCATTAAGCAATATTTGACTATTTTATATTTTAAAAACTGTCAAACTGTCTTCTAATCAGCTGTGTCAATTTTTAATATCACCAACAAGGTATTAATCTCATCCAGAAACACCTTCATGGACACACCTAGAATAATGTTAAACCAAATATCTGACCACCCCGTGGTCCAGTCAAATTGACACATAAAATTAATCATCACAAAATATAAATGAAAGATGAGATGCCCTTTTCAAGAGTTAAGGATATGTAGTTTAGAGGAGGCTTTGCCCTTACAAGCATTTCTAATTGTGTTTATTTTTTCATGCCCTGAAGGTTTTTTTTCACTCCAGGCAATTCATCATAATAAAATCAGGAATGAGTAAAAGTATTTTTGTAAAGTGAGAGAAGGATTCTTAAGAAAAGGTAGGTAGTGAGAAAAGAGAACCATGTAAAATCTCAGGCGTATCATTTTTAGGAAACAGATGGAAGTTGAGAAGCAGCCATAGGAACTGAGAGGTTTCCTGGGATGTGAAACTAAAATCAAGTGCTACAATCAAGACAAATAAAATGGGACAATTGATTACCCCAGAATTTAAGTCTTTTTGGAAAATATACCTTATAACTCCAGGGTTATGAGGATCCCAATTTGAATATTGCTATCCTGGGCCAGGCATGGTGGCGCATGCCTGTAGGTGGTAGCCTAGGAAACTGCGCCCGGGGCCAGGGATCATGGTTTGAGTCCTGTCGGGGGCATGTAGCGAGACCTAGTCCCAAAAATATAGCTGGGCATAGCGCACGCCTGTAATCCCAGCTACCTGGGAAACTGAGGCTGGGGGTTGCTTGAGTCTGTGGTACCCCAGGCAACATGAGCCTGAAGTTCCAAGGGCAAAAATAGCGAGACCTAGTCTCAAAAAAAAAAAATATTGCTGTCCTAACAAATCCCATAGTTACTTCAGTTTATACTAACCGCTCTCTCCCTTACTTTGAGCTCACTAATATACACTTAGTAAAACTTGATTAACCAAGTGAAAGCATTGTCTAAGTACTTGGCATCCATGTTGGAAACCTGATGTAACTCAATTGTTTCGGTGCTAGTTTTTTGGCAGATGTGCTCTATCACAGTCTTCCTGCCCCTTAAGTTCCAAATGTGGATGAGAATAACTTGTTCTAGTTCTTTCAATTTTATAGAGGATTCTCTTTCCAGAAATCTGCAAGTGCTTGTTAAGAGGATAAATGAATGGGTAATTAGATTGTTATCTAGGAGAGATTTGGTTTTTCATTTTCTTTTCCTCCCTTTTCTGTCTCAACTGTACAATATAAGATAAGAGGAAGGGGCTGCTTGCACAGCTAACTTTGATGGGGGGAGTTCATAATTTGTGAAACGGTGTCAGGGACTGCAAATAGGCAAATATTCAAAAAGGGGAAAAATAAACTCTAGAATCTCAACTCAGTTCCTAGTTGCTTGCCAGGAAATTGTGGGAAAAAAATATATTAGTAAGCAGAATGTGAGCTCTTAGAAAGGAAGCAGATGATCACAGTGGCCAGAGAGGGTTCAAAAAAACAACATGTAGAGAACATACTGCCATCTGCTTGCTGTATGGTCAGAAAGGGCAGTTGTATATGGCCTCTCACTTTGCAAGGTACCTTGCAAACTCCAACACAATATCCCAAGAAAGTGCCAGGCTGCCAATTTACCCTAAAAAAAGAGTTCACATCAACAAGAAACAAGTCACATATTTTCTCTTGATAGATTCACTATTTGGGAAGTCAAATATAATCAGAATCCACTTTGTTGATTTTCCATGAGAAATCAGGGTCACAGGGACTACCTGTATTCAACATCATCAGCACTCTCAAGCCATGTAGACAGATCTGCCTGGAAGTCAGAAATCAAGGCAATCTGGGCAAATTGATTAATGGCCTAATAACATCAAGCCAAGAGAGAAAGTTTCCATTTGTCCCAATAGAAATATTACTCAAAATCTGTTGGGCAAAGCTTCACTTTCTGAACAGTGACGGAATAAGGATCAGTATTACCAGACTTGCTTCTACGACTCTTCTTAGTCTTCCAAAGTTGATTCACAAATTCTCTCAAACTCTACTGTGAGATTGGCAAGGTGGGAATTGAAATTTGCAAACATGTGAGCTGCTTTTTAGAAAATACATGCTTCCTAAAGTTTAGGCTGGAGGGGACCTCTGGCCAATTTTGAGATGACTTTGTTTCTTTTCTTCAGACAAAGATCAAGATATGATTGCTATGGCCAGGCATGGTGGCACATGCCTGTAGGCAGCAGCCTAGGAAGCTGCGGCCAGGCCAGGCATTGCAGTTCGAGTCCCACTGGGGGTGTGTATTGAGACCTAGTCCCAAAAAAATTGCTGGGTGTGGTGGTGCGCACCTGTAATCCCAGCTACCTGGGAAGCTGAGGCTAGGGACTGCTTGAGTTCGTGGTAACCCGGGCAATGTGAGCATGCAGTTCAAAGGGCAAGAATAGCGAGACCTAGTCTCAAAAAAAAAAAAAAAAAAGATAATTGCTATGGGAGAAGCCAAGTCACCTGCTCCTGCTCTCCTGCTTGCTTTTTTTTTTGCAGGTGGCTTTGTAATCTGCAACAATGCGCAATGACTGAAGGTCTAGGAAATTCTGAGTTGGGGGAGTACAAAGAAGAAAAAAGTACGTATATGCTAAATTGAAGTTTTAAAAATTGCAGTTTTCAAAAATAGCAATGCAATTTACCTTATTCCCAAGTGCCTATAGATAACCTGAATATTGTTGTTAGGGACCTACCACAGAGATTTTCCCATATTGCTTGTATTTCCTACTTTGTAAGTGAAATTTCTAGTCTTTGGATTATAATGATGCACACATATTCTGATCATGAAGAATCTTGACAGGGCATCATGGTGGAAAAATGTGAGTCAGCAGGCTGAAATACTAGTGTTTTTTGCCTTTCATCTCTTATTTTTGAAGTACACAAATAATATACAAATTCCATTGTATAAAATACAATCAGATGTATACAGAGTGAAACATAAAAATCAACTTCTATACTTTTTTTTTCTTTTCCTTTTTTTCTTTCTTTCTTTCTTTTTTTTTTTTTTTTTTGAGACTAGGTCTCGCTATTTTTGCCTGTGGAACCACAGGCTCTCGTTGCCCGGGGTACCACAGACTCAAGCAATCCTCAGACTCAGCTTTCCAGGTAGCTGGGATTACAGGCGCGCACCACCACACCCAGCTATTTTTTTTTTTTTGGAACTAGGTCTTACTACGTGCCCCTGGCGGGACTCAAACGGCAATCCCTGGCCCTGGCCCTGCTTCCTAGGCTGCCGCTTACAGGCATGCACCACCATGCCCAGCCCTCTCAACTTCTATACTTTCCCTATTTTCCTTCTTTCCAAGAATGCTGTCTAGCTTCTATTTTTGGAGCTAACTAAAATATTGAGCTGATTAATTATAATACATTTTCTCTCTGTATATATCTTAATTTCTGAAAGAGGGTTGTTAAAATCAACTATATTTTTTATCTTTTTATTTCTTCCCACATTTCTGTCAGTTGTTGCTTGATTTATTTTTTGCACTATCTTGCTAGGTGAAAATATGTTTATGATGATTAAATCTTATTCTGTTTTTATCATTTATCAAAACATGGTAAGTTTTAAAGATATACCAAGCAAGCTTTCTTCTCAAGAAGTTGGAAAATGAACACTAGAATAAAATTGAAGAAATGAGGAGGAAAATAAAAATAAGGAGAAGATATAATGAAATCTTAAAAAGAATAACTAGGCATGATGGCATGCACCTTTAATCCCAGCCTAGGAAGGGAGGCTGAGGCTAGGAATCACTTGAGTTCACAGTTCGAGACCCACCCCGGGCAACATAGCTAGCTAGATCTACTATCAGAAAAATAGCTGGGTTTGGTGGCATGCACCTGTAATGCCAGCTACCTGGGAGGCTGAGGTTGGGGATCACCTATGTCCACAGGATCCCAGATCTGATCTGGGATCTGGACTTCTCAGATCTGATCCCAGATCGGGACTACCCCCAGGCAACATAGTGAGACCTAGTCTCAAAAAAAAAAAAAAAAAAAGAATAGAGCCTTGCTCCTTAGGATGGTGATTGGTGATTATTAAAATATTAAAATAATTTTAAATAATCTGAACTATAACAAGTGATCAAGGATCTGAGCAAATTGCAGCATTGGTGGATTGACCACTGGTGGGAATCTAAAATGGTACCACTCCTACAGAACAGTATAGCAGGTCCTCAAAAAATTAAAAATAGAATTACTGAATAACCCAGCAGTTTCACTTCTGGATCTATATATCCAGAAGAACCAAAACCAGAGTCTCAAGATAGTTGCACATGTGGGTTCGTAGCATCACATTATTCACAAAAGGTGAAAATAACCAAATGTCCATAGACAGGTTAGTGAGTGCCCATATGAAACACAATATGTACAGACACTGGAATGTCAACCTTAAAAAGAAGGAAATTCTAAGGCATGCTGTCATGTGACTGGACATTTTGGACAGGCTGAATGAAAAAGCCGATCATAGAAGGAAAATAGTGTTTTAAGAGTCTACTCTGGAAATGGACTTGGGCACAAGGAAATATCTTTCTATGTGTACATATATCTTTAATACTTTTCCCCTTTCCATTCTGTGTCCTTGCAAGATTCATAAAATTTGAAGCCAAATCTTTTCTGACAGGTAAGTTCCTACAAAAGAGATCACACCCACCACTAATGAGAACTTGGATGAGTTCACCTATAAGTCTGGCTTTGGCGTGGGTCAAATTAAATCACAGGTGTATTTTATTTAATCACTTTCTTCTTTTTTTTATTTTTGGATTTTGTACAATACATGATTGCATAATTGCTGATCCCCATGGGATTACCCCACCCCACCACACCCCCTCTGGTCTCTTTGCCTCCTTTCTTTTTGTGGTTTGTCCATGTTTAGCCCTTTAATCTTTTTTTTTTTTTTTTTTTTTTTTTTTTTTTTTTTTTTTTTTTTTTTTTTTAATCTTCATTGGCCAATCCGAGCACCTTTGGCTTATATCCATGCTTTTTGTTTCTTGGTGGCTCTTCTTTCTGTTGTTTTCTGCCTCATTTTGCTGCTCCATCCCATTCTGTTTCAGGTCTTTGGCTTTGGGGACCCGACTCCCAGTCTTAGGTTTTGGTAGAGCTGCTCCTTGATGGGGACAGCCGTCGGCTGATGGTTGGTCTCCTAGTCTCCTTTTTAGGAGCTTTGCTGTGGGGCCACTGCCATTCTGCAGGTGTCCTCCCTCTGGCAAAGGAGGTGTGCTGTTCTTTATTGACAGCATCTCTGTGCAGGGTTTTTGGTCACAGCTCCCCGGTGAGTGGTAGGCATAGTTCTTTCATGTTTGTTCTCACAGTTCAGTGCTCCGTGAACTTACCTTACTCTTTTAAGTCTTTCTTGCTGTTTCTTGTCTCTTCTGTTTCTGTGGTCAAAGTTTGTCTCAATGTACTTATTGCTTGTGTGGGCTGCTTGGAGTAGAGGCTAAATGAGAGGGGACTGTGGCGAACCACCCAACCCCTTCCCTCACCCCCCTTGTGGCACACTGCACTCTGCTTCTTGGCAGGCCTCAGGTGTGCAGTGCCCATGCACCGGCCACCCAGGTGGTCCCCCAGAAGCAATCCCCAGTCACACCCCATCCCCACCATGGGGGGGGGGAGACAAGGTGGCGTGGACCAAAACTGGCCCATGTGGGCATGTGAGTTGGGACGCCTCCCCCCACTGAACCCCGTTAGGTCCATCACACCTACCCTCCCGAGGCGGACAGAGCCGGTGTGTGCGGGCGCGGCGGCCCTGCCACCTGGGCAGTCCCCATTAATCACTTTCTTCTTGATGGACATTCAGGTCAATTTTGCTTTTCTGTTTTCCTTTCTCCTGGTTGGCTGGGGTACACTGTAGCTACATCCACCTTTGTTTCTCTGTCCTCTCAGTACTTTCCTTTTATTTACTTTAGGGCCTGGGGGGCATGGAGTTTGAGATTTCAGAACAAGACCCATGTAAGGGATTCTGCTGAGGACAGACAGGGCCCACTGTGGCAGATTCACTCTTCCCTCAGTTTTCCTCTAAACATGCTGTGTGGAACGTACCCTGCAACTCAGCAAAAAGCCTTCAAAGGTGGATGCTGAGCATGAGAACAGACATATGAGTAGCCCACCCAGGACAAAACAGCCAGAGACTGGTGGGAGTGGTCAGTCTTCCTAGATCTGTTGATGCCTAGGTTTTCATCCTGCTTCTCTCACAAGATGTTTGTCATTGGGCAAGTTATTTCACCTTCTGATACCTCCCCTTTTTCCATCTGTAAAATGAGGATTTGAATCTTTTTCTTAGAAGATTCTTTTGAAAGGAATCATACTAGCAGAAACAAGTCAAAAAGAGAAAGACAGAAGTCAAATGGTCTCACTAATATATGGGACATATTGAAGAAAAAAAAAAGTAAATAAAAGTCATGAGGAAAAGATAAAACAGGCTGAGCACCAAACCGAAGCACACAACAATGGGCAGAGGGAAAGGGGGGAGGGAATGGAAGGAGGGGGGCAAATCCCTGGGATTGCAAAAATGTGAAATTTACATATTAAAAAAAAAGTAAAAAAAAAAAGAAGATTCTTTTGAGAAATAAGACAAGTGCTATATAAGAAATATAAAGTGCTTGACTCAGTGCCAGGCACACGGCAATTTAAGAACACAGAGCTATTTGCCAGGATGCAGTCAAATACGGGTGGGGATACCATCCAAATGCAGATATGGGCTTGGGGGCTCTGTGAGGTTTGAGGAAATGCTATCCAATAAAGAGCATAACCAAGTATTTGCCCTGGGAGATGGAGAAAGGCATTCTAGAGGGTGAGAAAGGTCAAAGTTAAAATCCTGGGCTGGAAGTAGGAGGCATGGCTGAGAGGTGGGGTATCATTCCCTGTGGCTGGAAGATCATGTTCATTGTCCATCTCAAGAGGAAGAATGGTCTTTCAGGGATGTATGCAGGCAGGCTTCTGGGACAGAGAAGGAGGTACCAGGCCTGTTCATGGACTTGAGCCCCAAAGCTGAAATCCAGGTCTATCACAGGACTGCAGTGAGGGTCCAGCCAGGCTCCTGGCAGGCTTCCTACCCACCCTCCTGCCTTCTTTAGCCTGGGCCTCCTCCCAGGGCTTGGCCACTCCCAGCATCCCACACTTCCATCCTCAGCCATTTGGGAGGCAGGCAGGAGGCTTTTCGCGGGGGCTGTGCCTGGTGGGCGGTTTTCCCAGAGCAAAGAGCAAAGCAAGACTGAGTTGGCGCTTGCTCTCTTAGATATAGACATTGCTGGCTGACCAGCCTGCCCCAGCTAACTTGAGCCTAAGGGCTCTCTCAGGCACCGTTCTCCCATCCTGGGTGTGGTATGTCACAGAGGGCGGCCAGAGGAGCACCAGCCATGTCGGGAGTGGGGCATAAGCCAGCTCAGGTCAAGCAGCAATTGTCAGCAGGCAGGAAGAGGTGCCGCCTGAGCAGGACAAGGCAGGACCTGTGGGAAGAGACCTGCTGGAGCACCCAAAGATGGAGTAGAGTTGTCACCAGCATGCAGGGGTCCAGGGCAAGGAGCCAGGCTCGTGGCAAGGTAAGGAAACACTGGACCTGCAGAGGAAGCTGAGCAGCTGAGGCTGGGTGTGGGGGGCTGAGATGTCTCCTCACTCATCTGCATTAACCCTTCCTGCTGAGACAGACTGGCTCCTTGGACCCCCAGACCCTATGTCTGGGTGATTGGGATAAGTCAGAACTGGCCTTCACCAGAGGGCAGCCCAGCAGCTGGCCCACATCACTTCTCTCCAGGAAACTGAGGCCAGGAGGATTGACATGAACTTCCTAAGGTCCCAGAGCAACAGTCAGAGGCAGGGTCAGGGCTGTTTGGATCCCTTACTTGGTGTCTTTTCCTCTTTAGCACAGCTGGCTCTTTATCTGGAATATGACTGGGTCAAGGGTCACTTCTACAGAGCAGGGTGTGGTTCAGTGATCCATCTGGCCATGGGCACTCAGGACCCGCATAAGCAGGATCCAATCCAGACTTGGGTGTGGAAGGAGCAAGGACAAGGAAGAGTTAGAGCCAAGTGTTAGAAAGAGCACAGGACTCAGGTTCTGAGCCAGGCTGTTCCTATGCCTGGCGTTTCTGTCCCGCTGCCATCTGATCCTGGGCAAGGCCTTCTCTCCACTCCCCTGGGTAGTAAAATGAGGCAGAGCTAAGAACGGACAAAGAGGGAGCAGGATCCTCTGACCTCTACTGTTCAGCACACCCATACTCTGGCAGGAGACCCTGCACTATAATATTCTTAGCAACCAGGGGCCAACATGGGTCCACTCAGACCCTCTCTCCTGGGGTTCTCTGCAGAGTGAAGCTAGTCCTGAGAACGCTGCACGGGAGCGGAGCCGGGTAAGGACGCTGCGCCAAGCCTTCCTGGCTCTGCAGGCTGCTCTGCCAGCCGTGCCACCAGACACCAAGCTCTCCAAGCTGGACGTGTTGGTGCTGGCCACCAGCTACATAGCTCACCTTACGCGCACACTGGGCCATGAGCTGCCCGGTCCCTCCTGGCCACCTTTCCTGCATGGACTCCGTCACTTGCACCCTCTCAAGGTAGGCCATGGGTCCAGGGCCTCGGGGGAGGGGGCTCAGGAAGGTGGATCCCCTGCCCTGGGCAGAGATGACCTGGGGGCCAGCTGCTTCCTGCTCTCTCAGAGGGAAAAGAACTAAGATGGGCATGCAGCCTTGGGGCTAGGTGATCCTGAGGTGACACCGGAGCTGGGACTGGAAGTGGCTTCCTGAGAAATAGCTGCTCCAAGCGAAGGGAGACTCTCGGAGACCCTATGACTCTGGGGTGATTAGTGTCAAAGTAACAAAAAGAACAGCTGGCAGGTCTGGGGCCTTGGAGAGTTCTAGATTCTAGGTGTATCCCCTCATCATACGGGGCCTCAGTGCTCTGGACATCTGTCATAGGAGAGAGACCCACCAAGAGAATCACTGTAAGGAAGTTTCAAACTAGAAGCAGCCAGGATGGGTGGAGGTGGAGGGTGGGAGGCAGGACTTCCTGTTCACACCTGCTACCAGACTGCATCCTACTTTGCCTGGAAGCTCTACTTCACTTTGCATGAGTGGAAGGTAACATGGACTGCACTCTCCTCCAGGCTTGGAAAAGGAGATCATGAGGGCAGATATCCTATGTGCCACTATCACTGCATACCCCCAACATGTTTGGGTGCTAAAGTTATGCCAGCTTCTGGGCTCAGTGCTTCAGTGCACTTCCATCCTTTCATCTGCACACGAACAAAATGAAGATTACTTTACAGATGAGGAGACTGAACCCCAGGCAGCTGAAGTGGCCAAATGTAGTTTGAGCCTAAGGATGTCTGACTAGTACTGATCTCCAAGCCACCAGCAGGTCCAGAGGATGGCACTACAAGAGGGTCATTTGCAGCATGTATTAGAAAAGCAGACCCATCTTTGCCCTCTGAGGACAGACTAGCTCTAGATGCTCTTGAGAGTGGACCAAATTGTGATAGTACTTCTCACTCAGCATCATGGTTCTGAAATGTTTTGAAACTTGAGACTTTTTCTTTCATGCAAATATAGTTACAGAGCTAGAATTTGAGATTAAATAAGGGTCACGCTGAAATGCCGATGGGGGTACACTGTGCAGGTCCTGGGGTGGCAAAGTCATTTCCTCGCTAGAAAACTGCTGCCAAGTGAAGCCTTTGCATGTAGTAAGTGGTGGACAAATATTCTAGCATGCTGGCAGCTCAGTGGGGCACCCTCTTGGCCCCCAGGTAAAGGGACTGTCAAGAGGAGGTTAGAACGCTGGGCCATCACCCTGGCACTTTCTGGATTGTCTATGTTCTCGTTAGGAGGATGGACAATCGTAGGAGGTCCCCAGGTGAGGGGGGGTGGGCAGCACTGGCATCTGGGGCATTTGGGCAGGGGACTGTGAAGATAGGGGCCAGAATGGTTTGGTTTCAGTACCCCAGCTCTATTGCCCTCCCATGACCCAGTCCTTGGCTGCTGCCAGCTCTGCCATCCATCTCCTCTGTGGGCCCTTCTGGGAACTTTCCTCCAATGGTTCCTCTTGTGCCTCTCATTGAGACTCAGGTAGCCAGCACAGTGGGTGGCAGAGGTGGACCCAGGACCACTCTCACTGGAGCAGTTGGCCTGGGAGAGGCTATCAGGGAGGGAGGCAACAGAAGGCCAAATTTGGGGGTAACAAGGTTCTGGGCTCCAATGGGCAGCAATGGGAAACATTACTCACCTCCCATCTTTCTTGCAGAAATGGCCGATGCGATCTCGCCTCTACGCTGGTGGCCTGGGGTCCCCTGGCCTTGACTCCAGCACAGCCACCACCTTGGGGCAAAGAACCAAGGAGGCAGAAGTTGGGCTTCAGGACACTGTCCTTCGTGCTTGGCCACTCTCACCAGCTCTGGGTGACAAATGAGCATCACACTCGCCCTTTCCCCCAGGCTGCATCTCGCCTCTCTTCACTCTGACTCTCAGACATTAGATCCAATCAGGCTCAGCTCCCATGTTCCAACATGCAGACCAGACAAAGTAGTGTGGCACATGTGTGGTGGAGGGTACTCCGGGGTACAAACTCTCATCTTGGCACCAGTGGGTGACTCCCTGATGGCAGCTAGAAAGAAAGTGAAAGGGAAGGGGGTCTGTGTAGATTGGTGGTTGAGTTAAGCACCACCTCTTGCTTTTCTCCCCTAAGGTTCCCACAGCCCCCTGGAGATAACAAGATGACATACTGCTCAGGAGGGGACCCAGCATGGTAGCACCATGGGTGCTGATTGGAAAGGCTGGGTTAAGAAGGGCTTGTGGCAGCCGTAAATGTGAACAGGCTGTTGCCATAGGGAAAACTGAAGAGAGGAATATGCTTTGTCATTGACCAGGAGATGCTTCCCCATCAAAAGTCAAGGAGGCAGGGAGGAATGTAGGATTCTTGTCTCCACATTATGACTCTCCAGCTGCCCTGTCTGCATTTTCTTCCTCTCTGGGTCCTGAACTTTTTTTTTTTTTTTTTTTGAGACTAGGTCTTGCTATTTTTGCCCATGGAACTGCAGGCTCACGTTGCCCGGGGTACCACAGACTCAAGCAATCCCCAGCCTCAGCTTCCCAGGTAGCTGGGATGACAGGTGCACGCCACCACACCCAGCTATCTTTTTTGGAACTAGGTCTCGCTACGGGCCCCAGGTGGGACTCGAACCGCGATCCCTAGCCCCGGCCGCTTCATAGGCTGAAGCTTACAGACACGAGCCACTGTGCCCAGCCCTGGGTCCTGAACTCTTATCCTGCAGGCTGCTCTATCTTAACCCCCAGGACCTCACATTTGAAGGCTATTGACAGGCTTGATTACATCCCTGAAGAACCTAAAAGGAGAATGTGTTTCTTTTCCAAGGGATGATAATTACAGACTTCTCTTTGCATTTTGTTAAAAACCAAAACTCTAGGAAAAACAAAGATAGACCCAGGGTCAGCGGGCTTTTGCAGGACTCTGGTCTAAGACCTGACAGGCTTTGGGGTTATTTCTGCAATCTGTCTCCAAATGAGCTCTCTAGGCCAGCTCCTCCCAGAGGTATTCCCTTCCAGACTCTTTGTCCTGCCACTGGGCGTCAGAAATCGGAGAGAATATCAACACTCTTCATCTGGGGCCCCGCAGAAACAATCTAAAGATTAATCTAGTATTTACACATATTGGAAGTAACTTTCCGGGTCAGGTGTAGCTGAGGTCCAGACAGAAGGAATCACATTTATGTTCTGGGCTCCAAGTGGAAGGGGTGGGCAAGCCAACTGGAGCCCCACAGGGAACCTCTAAACCAACCCCCTGTTGCTCCCATGAGCCTCTGGGCAGCTGGAATTACCAGGGCCTGGGATCTGTGATGAGGGGCTGTTCCCCCACAGGGCTGGCCTGGCAGCAGGGGGAAGGGGCTGAGGGGTGAGTCAGCAAGCTGGGGGTGGAGGCAAAGAGGAGACACAGAACGTCCCAGCCTTGAGCTACATGGAGTGGGGAGAGCAGCTGGACGGTGGCTAGAAGCCATGGGGAGAAGGCCTTGGCCAAGGCTGTGCTCATAAATCTACCAAGTCTCTGCTGAGGGGCCAGGAGAGCATGTGCAGGATTGCTGTGGGCAGCTGGATGGGGCCAGAGAGGCAGAGACCAGGTGTGAGTGGGCATGAGCACAGTGTTCTTCTCAAGACCATAAAAGTCCAACTCAAATGTTCTATTTTTAAAGTCAAATAGCAGCGTCTTTGTGGTGGTAAGCTCCAGGGTGGTAAGAATAGGGCAGTGGGTTCCCACCCAGCTGGCGGCACACAGTCCTTTCCCAGGAAGGAAATAGGGAAAGCTGGTTAGGGGTGTACATTGGAAACCCCCGGGTTTCAGAGACTTCAGTTTGGAGCTGGCTCTGCTCTGCCCTGCATAGACTGCACCCCTCAGGGGTGACCACCTCAGGGGTGGCCACGTTGCTCTGTTGAGAAGACAGGAAGGCAAAGGTAGGGTGAAGATGGTGGTGGGCAGAAGGCCACCACCTTCATGAGTTTCTAAGGCTGCTAGGTTCTAGACAAAGCTGTTTTCCTAGGTCCCTGGGATGGTGCCAGGGGTCCAGGAGCCAGCTCTTCTGGCCAGAAGCACCTGGCACAGCCAGGCCAGGGAGCCAGAGGGCTGCCAGAAGGTGGGAAGAGCCAAGGCAGCACATGAGTGGGAACAAGGAGAGGAAGTACCAGCCCCAGACTTACCTCCACAAATGAGCCAGGAGTAACCAACCCTCTGTGCTCAGCAGCAGGGGAAGGAAAACACCTGCTCACTTGGAAAGGTGATCCCCACCGGGACAGGGAGCATGGGGTGGACAAAAGACAGCTGAGACTCAGCTCCAAAGCCAGCTGTCACTCACAGAAGAAGGGCAGGTGGGAAAGAGGCTCCAGAAGACCAGAGGAGCTCAGATGATGAAATGGCATGGGATGGCCTGGTTCAGGAGGCAGAGGGGCAGCTGGTGCACTTGGGTAGCTTGCGCCTGTCCTGCCCAGGTGCCTGAGACTCCAGGGATGCCTGGAGGCCACGATGGCTAGGACCACTTCCCCAGAGCTGGCCGTGTGTGCGCGCTCTGATGAGCAGTGAAATCACAGAGCCGAGGCTTACGTGGCCTGTGGTGGGGAACAGAGCTGGCCAAAGATCAAGCAAATTGGGGACTAGAGTGATTAGAAATGGAAGAGCTAGGCTTCTCTGAGAAATCCCTTTCCTCTCCCTCTGGAAGGAGTGTGACTGGAAGGACTCAGATATCTGTCTTCTCTCCCTCTGGTGGCATAGGCACTAAACCCAGGAGCCCTGCAAAGTTAATACTCTAGATCAGGGCTGGCAAAACCCAGAGGTTCAAACCCAGCACACCCAACCTGCCTTTGCAAATAAAGTTTAATTGGAACAGAGCCACACCCATTTGTTCCCAGGGTAATCACTGTGGCTGCCCTGATGGCACCACAGGGTTCAGGGTCCAGTCCAAGGTCCCCCGAAGGCAAACGAACTACTGACTCTCCTGCTAAAACACCAGCCCAGGCTTCTGTTCTCTGTTTTCTTGGGGCTCTGAGCCCCCAGTCCCTTTCTCAACTAGAGCCAAGAAGCCTGACAGTTACAGATGCCCAGGAACCCAGAAACCCTGAGCTCCAGCACCCAGACCCCCTGAACACCCTCCTCATCCCCACCCCCTCACTGGTGAGCAAAATGCCTGCTTCCATAACCCATGTTGGGGCAACCATAGGTCTCCATGCTCCAGCTGAAAAGTGGCCCCTAAAAGAACCACTATGGACTCTTCTTCACTGATGAATATATATCTGTTCTTGGTAGAGCCTGGCTTTGCTAGACCCTACCCCCAGGCTGGCTGCTGGGGGTGCCCAGAAAGTGAGCCCCTTCTTTGGGACTCTGCCTTCCCAGCCTCATCTTCCCCCCCAGCAAAGAGGTCAGGGCCAGAGCAGTGAGACCAAGAACAAGGGACTGTGGCTGCAGGAGATGACTTGAGGGCAGAGGAGCTGCCCACAGGCCCCTGTGGGGATGCTGGGGAGACAAATACCAGTGTCAGCAAACAAGCAGAAAAGTTATGAGGATGCAAAGGCAACTGAGGTTTTCTTAACCTGAAAAAATTACGATGGGTAACCAGAATAGAAACAATCCTCCACAGTAAAAATATAGAGGGAGAAAAACACGTCGAATAAATCCGGTTGTTCTAAATAACCAAACAGTTATATTAAGGCTTCAGGGGGTCAGAACCTCTGGGTGGGGTCCCAGTGGGATGAAAATAGACTCTAAGTCACACATCCCAGAAACCACAGTTAATGGCACGGTGCCTGGGAGGGCCCCTGGCGTTCTGGGGTCCCTGTGAAAATACAGATACACTCTCTCGAAGGATGCAAACTTTGGTTAAGGCTTGGGTGGGTGCCAGCCATGATTAATGCACTCAAGACAGGTGAATATAAAACTGTCAGGGTCTGATTTGCTCTGACAAGAAGCGCAGGAGCATAACCCAGATGCTGAAGTAAACCTCAGCTACAACCGCCCACAATGTGGCCCAGGCCAAGCCTCTGGGAAGGACTTCATCTCATCAGAAGTCACTGACCCTGCCACTGGGAAGACTGCCAGTTATGGGATGTGCCAGTCAGCAAAGTGCCTCTTCTCTGCACACCAAGGCTGGTTCGCCAGCACAGCTGTACTACTCCACCCCCTGGTCAAAGAAGAAAGGCTCCCAGCGCGCTCACACAGGTCTCTGAGCAACAGCACACTACCACCATTATTTCCCCAGAGGAGGCACAGATATATTTTGCTTTTGAAAGGTCATCATAAAAATAGACCATTGACCATGATAGGTGAGACCCTCATACATTTCTCTTGTGCTTCTAGAGGTAAATGCTTCTGCAAGGGAGGTGGGGAGGGGTGGTGTTACTGAAAAATCATGGAAATACTAGGTTTATTTTGATGATTGTAGACTCCAAGGTTAAAAGATTTTCTTGGGGTTCTTTGTTATATGTGAGTGGGGTGGGGAGGGAACTTGAGGGAGAAAACTGGATAACCCTTTTTGAAAATGAAAGTGTCACACTATAGAAGAGATCTTGGCCTTGCAAATCCAAGAAACCAGCTCTCAGAAACACCCTGGTGAAGTGGCAGCTATGTTATTAATGCCACGCTTGTCGAAGATCTAGAAGGAACAGGCACTCGTGCATATTAAAAGAAGCCCCAGTCAACAGCAGCCTCCCAGGAACAGCAAAAATCCTGTCAATCACTGTATGTTGTTTCTCTCAGAGCCCTCTGGTAAAGAATTTTCTTTCCAGTTTAAAAAGCACAGAAATTGGCAGGGCCTTTTGCCCCACCACCCTTACAGGAGGAGGATGTTTTTAAGTATTTTAAGAACTGGAATTGTTCAAAAACTGCCCACAAAACCTAAATTGGGAAAACATCTATGTGGAAATAACTATTCCTTCTGGCTTTTTTTACCGGAATCTTCTCCACTTAAATCTTCTCTACTCCCAAACTAGGGAGATCATTTAGCTTGAAACTGCTCCTCATTCTTCCTATCTCATTTTGATAGAAGGGGAGGGATGGGGTTTAAAATCTGCTCTCCCATCTCCTTTATTTCCTCCTGACTTGACATGGTCCTGAGTGACTGTCTCATTATCTATTCCAATAACTCTTGCAGAGTTTTCATTCAATTTGTGCCCAGTTATGGCAACTACAGAGACGCTCTAAGCAAACATGAAGAAACAGTAGGGAAAAGAATACTTAGGTTTGTAAAACACATCTGACTGATGGTTTGATGTAGAAATTGCCTACCTCACAGGGATCCTGCATGAGTAATACAGTCTAAGAAAAATTACTTGATTTCCATTTCTGATGATGTGATGGATTCTGCCTGGTTTTGACAATATGCAGAGCCCTAGTACAGGAACTCTAAATTATGGGTATAATGTTTTAATAACATATTTTCAATATATTGTTGGGCTGGCATAAAAGTAAGTGAAAGGAAAGAGTAAAACTAAAAAATTATAAGCCAGTACTAGGAGTGCTGTCTTGTTGGTATCTGCAGATACTTTGGTGCTCAAGGTAAGGGTTTTAGCAGATCAAATTTGAGGACAAGAAACAAACCCTGAGCCCACACAAAATGCGAAGTTGGATCAGAGACCCTGTCTTAGAGTTGGCATTCTCAAAAGGCAACACCCTCAGTGTGGATCCTTGTCCAAATAGGTCTAACTCTGTGATTCTGCCGGGCACGGTGGTGCATGCCTGTAAGCTTCAGCCTATGAGCGGCTGGGCCTAGGGATCGTGGTTCGAGTTCTGCTCGGGGCAACACAGCGAGACCTAGTCCCCAAAATTAGCTGGATGTGGTGGCACATGCCTGTAGTCCCAGCTACCTAGGAAGCTGAGGTTGGGGATTGCTTGAGTCTGTGATACCTGGGCAATGTGAGCCTGCAGTTCCATGGGTAAAAATAGCGAGACCTAGTCCAAAAAAAAAAAAAAAAGGTCTAACTCTGTGATTCGGTAGAGAAGAAGGGGTAGAAAAGTCTCCCAGAGATTTCCACCCCCTTAAACTTTTGGGGACAAAAAAATGCCAAACATTTCAAATGATTTCTATTTTGTAGAATTTCTAGTGATAAGCAAGTACAGATTTTCCCTGTAAAAACATACTTTCAATTTAGTCTTTAATGGATCCCACTGGATAAAATTTGAACAAATGAGCTCGTAGGAAACAACTCTAAAGTTAGAAGGAACTATACTACCATAAGCAAGCGCTAGCAGAAAGAAACATTAAACTGTAAAAATCACACTTGTAATGATTGCATATACTATAATTTTTACGCACAGAGCACACATTAAATGTTTTTACTATTTTAAAGCAAGAGTATCTTTGAAAAGGCAATGCAGGAACAAGAGATTATCAAAAAGACATAATTCAGAATTTAGCATGTATGGACAAAAAGGTTAAAAAGAAAGACATAATGCAGGAAAATATCTTCATGATCTTGAAACAAGGAAATATTTATCAAAGAAAATGCAAAGGGCACTATCCCTTAGGGCAGAGATTGATTAATTGCATGCCACCAAGTTGGAAACACAAGACTTAACTAATAAAAGTGAAAAAAGGCAACTCACAGATCATAAGAAGTTATTCATCATTCTTATATTCAAAAGGGCTTATATTGTAAATATACTTTTAAAAACCTCCTGCTAAACAAGAAAGACTAATTGTAAATGAGACAGAGTTAATCTTTCTAAAAAGGATAGTCATGTGGGCAAAGATAGCCAGCTCCAATAGTAATTAGAAAAAGGCAATTTGATGAACTCAAAATGGATAAAAGACTTGAATGTAAGACCTAAAATCATAAAATACATAGAGGAAAATATGGGCAAAACACTCCAAGACTTATACTTCAGGGACCCCTTTTAAGACACATCTACAGATGCTTAAAAAAAAAAAAAAAAAGAAGGAAAACATAAACAGCTGGGACTACATCAAGTGAAAAAGCTTCTATACAGCAAAAGAGACAATAAGCAAAACAAAAAAAAACCAACCAAATGGGAAGAAATTTTTGCCCTCCAGACAAGTGAGAAGGGTCTGATAACGAAGATTCACAAAGAACTCACACAACTTAGGAAAAACAAAGCAAAAAGTCCAGGTGAAAAAAAGGGGAGAAGTAAAAAAGATACTTTCCAAAGAGGAAATACAAATGACCAATAGGCATATGAAAAAATGCTTGACATCACTAATAACCAGGGAAATGCAAATCAAAGCCACAATTGAGATACTATCTTACACCAGTAAGAATGGCCCATATCAGAACAAACAAACAAACGGGCAACAACAAGTGCTGACATGGATGTGGAGAGAAAGGAACACTTTTACACTGCTTGTGGGAATGCAAACTAGTTCAGCCTCTATGGAAAACTGTGTGGAGGACCCTCAAACTACAGAAAATGAAACTACCATTTGATCCAGCAGTCCCTCTTCTGGAAATATACCCAACCAAAGAACACCAGAACACTAACTGAAAAAGACACCTGTACTCAGATGTTTATTGCAGCATTATATACAATAGTCAGGACATGGAAATAACCCAAATGCCCCAAAACTGATGAATGGTTGAAAAAGATGTGGTATATTTACACAATGGAATATTATTCTGCAATCAAACCCAACAAATATAACACATTTGTGATTATATAATAGACCTAGAGGGAATCATATCAAAAGACAGAAATCATATGGTCTCACCTATAGATGGGATATAGGTGCAACAAACAAAAGGTAAAGAAAACGTCAAAATAAGCTAACAACAAAACTGGAGCAAGCAGCTAGGGAGGGGGAGAAATCAGGGAAAGGAAGAGCACAAGAAGATCAAAATGAAAGTTTATGAGTGATAAGGTAGAGGGAGAACCCAGGGGAATGCAAAGATGAAATATATATACATACATACATATGTAAACAACACATTAATTAAAAAAAGTTTTTAAAGAAATAGGCAATTTGAATCATGAGATGTCAGTACACCTTCACCAAGATGGTTACTACCTGTACTTACTCAATCCAAGTGCCCCCAAAACACCAGCGAACAAGGCATGAAAAGATATGTGCGAGAGGGCACATTCACAGCATTATCTCTAACTGCCCAGAGGTTAGAGATAGTTCCCTAATTTCCGAGAGCTGCTGGGGTGGGGCTTCTGGGAAGCACATCTCAGTTTTGCCAATAGGAGGCGCTAGAGGAATCCTGCTGGGCGCGAGCAGAGCGGGAAGGCACTTGTGCTTTCTGAGCCTGAACACCAAGGGGGCAGGAGCTCTTTATCTCAACAACTGCATTTGGTTCAAGTTTTCAGCTTTTCTGCATCTCAAAACCAGCCTCTATTGTATGCCTCTCAAAGATACCTGGTTTGGTACACCTTCCTCTGAGGTGTGAGTTCCACCTCCTCCAAACTGGAGGGGATAGGGAGGGTGTCCAGAAGTTACCACCTCCATGTTCCCTTTGATCTTTGCTGTCCATGTAATAAATTCCCCGTTAAAATAACTGCCATGTTTTCTCTACTCCTACTTGGGCCCTGGATGATGTGACAACCTGTTTTTGATTCCAGGCATTTGACCTGCCTCCTGACCAGGAATGCATGAACTGGTGTCACTTCCCTTTTAAGTAGCAACCTGATTGTTCACGGGGGAAAATCAGGGTGTGGGCTGGAGAAGCAGGTATGAAAAAATTCACCAAGGACAGGATGGATAACAGGACAAGCAGATTTATTGAAAGACACTGCTAAGGGAAACAGCGGGCAAGAGACAGGAGGTGTCTGCTGTGTAGTGAGGTCCTGAGGCTTTATTTATATTCCAGTGGATTGGTTAGAATGACTAATCTTGAGTGGGTTCTGGCTAATGACCTGAATCTGCACAAAGATTGTCAGCTATGAGGCCGGGCACCGAGGCTCATGCTTGTAAGCTTCAGCCTATGAAGCGGCCGGAGCCAGGGATCACGGTTCGAGTCCCGCCTGGGGCCCATAATGAGACCTAATTCCAAAATAATAGCTGGGCGTGGTGGTGTGCACCTGTAATCCCAGCTACCTGGGAATCTGAGGCTGTGGATTGCTTGAGTCTGTAGTGCCCGGGCAACAAGAGCCTACGGTTCTATGGGCAAAAATAGTGAGACGTAGTCTCAAAAAAAAAAAAGATTGTCAGCTATGGCCTTTTTTGCCATGGCTGTCCCATTCACTTCTTTTGTCATTCAAGCCTCCCAAACTTGCCTGCTGGGCAAGAAATGGGAGCCTAGTTTTTAAGTTTAGTAATGATACTGATATTGGGTAGGAAATCAGTCAAAACCAGCCACACACTGGGTCTTATGTTCACCCTAGCCCACACACAAGCAATAGCAAGACCACATAAAGCTTAAAAGGAGGTAAAAACAGGTTTACTTATTAAAAAGGACAAAACAAACAAAAGTCACTGAAGGTACAAGGATCTCCTTGTACCCATCAATCCAGTCTCTAGTCCAAAAGGCTACATGTGAACTTCAGCCATGTGCTTCCTCAAAATGATGGTTGCCCCACCTTCAAACCAGATAAAGAAGCCAAGATGGCAACATCTATCTGTTATAGTCTAAATTTGTTAAGAAATTATTGCTCAAGGCTTGGCATGGTGGCTCATGCCTGTAAGCTTCAGCCTATAAAGTGGCCAGGCCTAGGGGTCACGGTTCGAGTCCCACCTGGGGACCGTAGCGAGACCTAGTTCCAAAATAAGAGCTGGGCGTGGTGGTGCGTGCCTGTAATCCCAGCTACCTGGGAAGCTGAGACTGGGGATTGCTTGAGTCCGTGGTATCCCGGGCAATGAGAGCCTGTGGTTCATTGGGCAAAAATAGTGAGACCTAGTCTCAAAAAAAAAAAAAAGAAAGAAAGAAATTATTGCTCAAAGCTTAGAGGTCAAGCATGAAAAACATGTCAAGGCTGAAGCCATAACAAAAGGAACAAACAGACTCAGAAAACTAAAGCTCAGGACCATATAAACTGCAAGGTAGTTATCTGGTGTTTGCCTCAGGCCCGGAACAATGTACCAAGTGGTTATCTGGTGTTTTCCTCAAGGTCTTAACTATGTCAAAACAACTGTGTGAAAATTTTCCAAAATTAAAGAATATATAAACCCCACTCTCCTGAGAATCAGGATCCCTTCCCTCCAAGGTACTGCTGCTGCATTGGCAAGTGCTGGGGAATGGATCCCAGATCGAACTGGAAATAAAAGGCTTTTTGTTCTTGCATCTGTTATGGTCTTGTGTTTTACATTAAGCTAAGAGGATCCTGAACTATAACATATCCTTCTTCAAAACAGGAGATTCCTATCCAATGAGGAAAACCAGGATGGCGTCTTCAATTCTTCTCCAAAAGGCACAGCTCCGGCATTCTTTCTGCAAAGCTCACTCAATACTGCAACACAACAAGCACTTCACGTTGAAAACAGCAACACAGCAAACTCTCTTCAGTTCTCCAGAAGACTTCCAAACTTTACAGTTTCAAAATTAAACCAAGTTTTCAAGTACCACATTTCCAAGACAGCTCACACAGGTCACAAGTTTCTCCAACATGCTTCCCTGGGCTCCTCACCAGCCAGGGCTGGGGATGGAAGCCCACAGCTTGGCTTCCTTCCCTGCCTTGCTACCTCACATTGTAGCAGCAGCTCTGAGGCCTCCAGCCTTCCTCCTCCTTTGCTCTCTGCCCATTCCTCAGTTCTGTTCTGTTTTCTCTCTTCCTTAAAATCTCTTAATACTAATCCTATCATGAGAAGGTGTGGCTTCCCTTCTCCAAGTATCCACCCACCAATGAACACTAGCTGCTATTTTAATGCAGCACCACAAGTACTGGGGGCCACAGCCCCCTAACAGTACCAAGTTTCCAAGTCAGCTTACACAAGTTACAATTTCTCCAACATGCTTCCCCAAGCCCAAGCAGCCCAGGTTATGGCCTGGGTCCTGCCAGCTCCTTCATCTGAAATATAGCAGCTCCTGCTGCTCCTCTGCTCTCACTGCTCTGTTGCTCTATCCTTTCCATGTGTTTTGTCTCAGTCCCCTCCCTAATCTCCCCAACCTCTTCTCTCACAAGAAGGCTTAGCTTCCCAAGTCTGCATCCACCTATGAACCATAGCTGCTATTCTTTTTTTTCTTTTTTTTTAGAGACTAGGTCTCTATGTTGCCCAGGGTAGTTCCAAACCTGTGGACTCAAGTGATCCCTAGCCTTGGTCTCCAAAAGCTGGGATTGCAGGCACAAGTCACCACACCCAGCTATTTTTTGAGACTAGATCTCGCTATGTTGTCTGGGGTAGTCTCAAACCCACGGACTCAAGTGATTTCTAGCCTCAGCCTCCTGAGGCTGGAATTAAAGGTGCACGCTACCATACCTGGTTCAATAGCTGCTATTCTAATGCAGCACCACCAGTACTGGGGGCCACAGCCCCCCAATTTCACCACAGCCCCCCTATCAATACCATGACACTCATGGCTGTGACTAGGGTTCTCAGAGTCTCCACCAGACATGGCTGATTGTGGTATCTTGACATGGTTATAGGAATCATCCTGAGCCAAAGGGAGCAAAATATCTCAGACTCTACTCTGAGACTGCTTGTGGCCAGGACTACTGGGCTCACACTTTTATGAGCACCATCTTGTGGTGGGGAGATGAGGGTAAGGCCAGAGGCATGGGGATCCAAGAATTCACCAAAGACAGAGTTGAGAACAGAATAGGTGGTTTTACTGAAATCCACAGCTAAAGGGAGCAGTGGGGGAGACTGGCGAGGTCTGCACCCAAAGAAGGATTTGGGACTCCAGCTTATAAATTGTTTTCACTGGGTTTTTTATGACTGGGGAGTTAGTTTGGGTTGGTTAATGCTGGGAGGTCTGGTCTTGGCATTGACCTTTGACACAGAACGTGTCCTGGCCCTGCTTCCCTATTTAGAGTCAAAAATAGTCTTTTGGCCTGGCTCCCATAGCAACCTTATCAACCCCCTATATCTATTCAAGCCTCCCAAACCTTCCTCCTTGGGAAGGGTAGGGATTTAGGTTTTAATCTCATTAAATGATACCCCAACATGCCTGATGCACTTTTTCTTCCTGTGAATGAATGTTCAGGGTAAATGATGTCTTCCCTAAAGTTTTCATGACCTGCCTCTGATCTGTTGTCCAGGAAACTGAATTTGAATACATCTGGCTTAGAGGTACCTTGCTGTTTGTTGCTCCTGCATGCTTAACTGACATCATCATGAGGGCTGATTCTCCTGCCAGATTGGAAACACGTGGGTGCACTCAGCAAAGGGACCCGGAGGTTGTGCAATTTGTAAACAAAACAATGTGTGATTATACCTCCTTGATGGGTCAAGATCTCCCAATGCCCTTCCCCCTGCAGACTTGTGCCAACCCCTATGAGTTATTAAAAACCCAGTTCATCCCCTACCCTAAAAATAATCCCTCATGGGAAACTGAAGCAGGGTATAATGAAGACTTTTTGACTTAAAACTCATCCAGGCCTGCTCCTCTCTCTAGAGCAGGCCACTAGCAGTTCCGTAGCAATTTATCTTTATCTTGAAGTAGCCACACCTATCTGCCTGCTTCTCTCTACAAAGCAGGCTACACACTCTTCATTAGCATTTACACTCATCACCTTTACCATTGATATGCAAACATCAGCTAGTAGCTTCTCTCTGCTTTCTTTCCCTCTTTCAGACCTAAAAAGAAAAACTTTAAAACACAGTTTAAACTTTATATTCATGGGTTCTTTCCACCATCCCCAGTCTTCTCAACCAAAATACCAAACCAATGCAAGACTATCAGTGCAGACTAATTTATTTCTAACAAAGTGATTTCTTATTATCCTAATAACTACAAAAGAAACATGTAAGACTCAGATTACTTTAACATTGTCTAAAACCTTTCTCAGCATTGTCCAAAGTCCTTTCCCTAGATTGCCCCAAAATTCCTCAGTCTCTCAGTCCTGATCATCTCACCAATGTCCAGTCAGAGTTCATCTCCAGACGCTTGAAGACATGTTCCTTTGGCTGCTCCCTTGGCTTGCTCCTCCTTGTCTTCCATGCTGTCTTCTCCTTGTCACCTTCAGGTAGCAGGAACTCCATGGTGCCGATCCATCAAAGTTCACTTTCTTTTCAGGCCTAACTTTTGCACAGCCTCTTCAGACACAAGTCAAACTCAGCAAAACAAACTCCAACACGGAGTTCAAATCTGCAAACTCCTTAACTGCATTCAGCACACATGCTGCCAGCCTGGGCCAGCCAAAGGCTATAGGCCCCCGGGCCTGGCCATGTCCACATGGCTCACATCTTTACAAGATGGCCAATTCCCATCTCTCCTCCACTGAATCTCTCTCTATCCGATCTCCATATTGGAATCCTTCTCTTTGCTTGCACACCCTTTATATATCCTGATTTCCTGCCTTCCAGGAAATCTGTTTCACCTTGACCATTTCACTTTTTTCTCCCCCTGCATCTCCCTGAAGGGAAATTCCAACTAAGGTCATCCTCACATTTTAGCATCTGTCCTTGAAATCTGCAATCTTAAACAGGAGACAATTGGGGGGGGGGTAGCACACCCTATCAAAACTATTTCCTAGCCCAGTTAAGTACACACGTCCACAGTTCCTACCACTTTGATCTAAATCTAAAGTAGAAACTTACTCAAAAAGTTATTGTGATTTGCACTTTAAACCAAAATGTCATATTTTCCTAATAAGGACCATTTGCTGGTTCTGCCCAAGGGTACAATATCTTGAATAGGTTGATTGCATTGACTTCCTCAATGCAGTCTCCTATTCCCTCATCTTGTTGGAGGGTACCCCCATTTGCATAGCTGGTAATAGCCAAAAAAACAAAAAGGGAGTTACTTTCTTGTTGCTTTAGAATTGTAAATTTCAAAGAGGACATGCTAAGATGTGGTGATGGCCTTCATTAGAATTTCCTTTCAGAAAGATAGAAGGGAGAGGAGGAAACAAAACTAGGTTTTTGTAATGTGACATGATTGACAAGACTGTTCCCAAAAACAGGGAAACAAAAAATACTGATATAAAAAGGTCTTAGGGCAAGAAGAAAGGATCAGTCTTTTTTTTTCTTTTGAGACTAGGTCTCCTATTTTTGCCTGTGGAACCACAGGCTCATGTTGCCTGGGGTACCATAAACTCAAGCAATCCACAGCCTCAGCTTCCCAAGTAGCTGGGATTACAGGGCATGTACCACCACGCCAAGTTATGGGACTCAAACCACAATCCCTGGCCCCGGCTGTGGCTTCCTAGGCTGCCGCCTACAGGCATGTGCCACCATGCCTGGTGAAAGGATCAGTCTTTATGGGATCAGCCATTTTGGGGGAAAAGAATGTGAGCCCAGTCACATGGCCGAAGCAGTCAGTCTGTGGCCTAGGGCCCAGACTGGCATAAACAGCGTGTGCTGAAGGAATCTGAACTCCATGTTGGAGTTTGTCTTATTTAGTTTGACTCAAATGCTTTTGGATAGGCTGGGAGGAGGCTTAAGATGGACCTCCTATTGGTTCCTGTATCTTGTAGCTTTTCTACTGCCTAAAGTAAGGAGGATGCTGCAAGAAGAAGACATCATGTCTTTGACCACATGCTTGGGAAAAGCTATAACATGCCAAAGGAGGAAAGTGTTATCGGGAAATAGGGACTACCCCCTTTTAATTCCTTTTCACTAAGGGTTCTTTCACCTGCACGCAGCAACTGCTCAGAGATCAAACCTTAGCAACCAGGGTAAGTTTATTTACACATAGGGGGAGGGGGAGGGAAACAACTAAAAGAGTCCACACCCTCATAAGTGTTTCAAATGGAATAGAGCCCCACTTCCTCTCCTCAAGGAGTTTCACGGGGTTTACCTCAGTCTTAGTGTACTTCTGGTTGACAGCACCAGGTTATGTCCTTGTCTCCTGATCCTCTGTCATTCCAGTTAGCACCAGATGAATCCAACCAACACAGGTGGGGCTCAGGAGGGTCTCTCTGATGCAGGCCTATTGAGTTTCACCAAGGCTCCACACTTCATCAGGGAAGTGGTCCATACTTCCTCTGCCTTCACACAGCTCTCAACCCTCAGGGACCCAGTGTCAGGGAGGGTGGAGGAGATCCGAAGGACTCAGCTCCTGGGTCCTTCTCCTGAGGCCAAAAACCTCCATGCCTGATGCCAATTTCCAGGCTTTTGCTCCTGCTTGGCTTTCCACCCTCCTATCCAAATTCAGATCCCCTATCTGCTCCCTTCCTCTTTATTTATCCTTCTCCTTGCTCCCCCTCACCTTATCAACCAGAGGCCCCCAGTTCACAATCACACTCCCCTGATGGTCCATACTTCCCTTTCCCATCTGGGCCTTGGGGGCCACCACCCCAGGACCCTTCATTAGCATAGTCACCCTGTCTGTTTAGATAATCACCAAGTCTGCTTAGATATTTGGCTTCAAAGAAAAAAGGGGAAGTGGCCTTATCTGACTCTAGGCTACTTTTAATCTCTGTGTTTTTCAGATGCAGGTGATAGCAATGTTTACATTTTTTTCCTCACCGAATAGCACTGCCCATATGGGGTCCCAGCTTCAAAAGGAAGGATACCCGGCATGTGGAACTCAGTGTTGCTGAACTCAGATTGATTGGACATGAGGTGAGGTGACCAGAGACTAAAGGACAGTTTGGACAATGATGGAGTAATTGGGTTTTTCATACTTATCTTGTAGTACTGAAACCAGGTATAAATAGATAAGGCTTTCTAACTTAAACTCAAATCCTCTCTGCCTGCTTCTCCCAGGCATAGTCAAAGCAGTTAATTAACATTTTCACTTACCACCTACTATTGATATGCAAAAGCCAGTTACTGCTTTTCAGCTCCTTGCTCCAGAGACTGTAGGAGAAAAAAAAAACTTAGAAACCACAGTTTATATCTTATATTCGCTTGCCTCAGTTTACCCTCTTTAAAACTCTGGGTTCTTTCCACCACCCCCAGCCTTTTCACTATAATTTCCAAGCCAAAGCAAGACTCTCAGAGTGCAAGCTAGTTTATTACTAAACAATGTGAATTCCTATTTACTGCAAAAAGAAACATATTAGAAAAACTCTGATTACTTCCACACTGTCCAAAACCTTTCCAAACATTGTCCAAAGTCCTTCCCCCAGATTGTCCAAAGTCCTTCCCCCAGATTGTCCAAAAGCCCTCAGTCTCTTAGTCCTGATCATCTCACCAACATCCAGTCAGAGTTCATCGCCACATGCTTGAAGACATTTTCCTTTGGTGTGCTCCAACTCCTCCATGCTATCTTCTCCATGTAGTAGAAAGAAACTCCAAGTACTGGAACCAGCAAATTTCATTTTCTTCTCAGACTTGGCTAATCCTGCCTCTTTCAGACACACTCAAGTCAAACTCAACAAGGCAAACTCAACACAGAGTTCAAATCTCCAACCTCTTTAGCGTTCAGCAGGCACACTCTGCTTATGCTTACTAAGAGCCATGAGTTGCCTGAGACCCGTCCTGAATGAAGCTCCTCATGACCTCATGGCCTGGCTGCCATCTTTTCTCCCAAAATGGCGGAATCGACTTCTTTCTCTGTTTCTCAAGTCTTTTTATATCTTTCTTTTTAAGTCTTCCCACCAAGAAAACTCCTGGGGAGGGGAGTCCTGTCAGGCCAGTATGCTAATCAAAGTCCTACCCCAGCTCTCAGTAACATTTGCAATTCTATGTATATATCAACACTGACACCCAGAGGGGTAGGCACCCCCTATCGGTACATATATAGGTAATCACATTATTTAACAATAAATAATCTGCTCACTTTAAGAGTCTGCCCTTGCTTTAGAATCATATAGCAAGGTGGCTATGGTGGCAAAAAGAATCCACAATTTAAAGTGCTTTGAAAGTTTTTTTCTTTAGTCTCTGAGAGGCCTTAGGATGGCATGCAAGCTGCAGGTATTTGAATGACAAAGGTAACTAGTCTGTGGAAACTTAAGAATTAACAAAGGATTATGCCTCATCTGCATTAGATGCAAGGTAACCTCTGATTTAGAAAAAGCAGGCAAAAGGATTTTTAGGTAAAAGAAAGCCTGCCCTCTCTCCCAACAGTAATTAGGCAATTCTGGAGGGACATGCCACCCATGGTAAATTAACCCAAGGGGTAGAACCTTGTGTTAATCACCTTAAAAGCCAAAAGGTAGATGGTAAAGATACTTTGGTAAAAAGTACTTACGGATCCAAAATAGACAGATTTTTTTTTTTTTTTTTTGAGACTAGGTCTCGCTATTTTTGCCCATGGAACCGCAGGCTCTCGTTGCCCGGGGTACCACAGACTCAAGCAATCCCCAGCCTCAGCTTCCCAGGTAGCTAGGATTACAGGCGCGCACCACCACGCCCAGCTATTTTTTTTGGAACAAGGTCTCGCTGCGGGCCCCAGGCGGGACTCGAACTGCGATCCCTAGCCCCAGCCGCCTCATAGGCTGAAGCTTACAAGCACAAGCCACCATGCCCGGCCTCAAAATAGACAGATTTTATAATGTGCCTCTTTATTGGGATTCTGTGGGCATGAAGTGAAAAGCCCCACATGCATTTTGGTTATGTATTTATAGAAAAGTGTTTGCTTATGTCGGTATGTATACTTGTTGGTAAAAAGGAAAATGAAAAATTTAATATGGAGGGTTACCCCCATGGGTACCCTTCAACAATCTCAGAATCCATGTTATAGAGCCCTGTAGGCTTAATAAGCTCTAAAAGTAAAGAGTAAGGGCTGGCCTCCGGACAGGTTGGCACCCATCACTTTACCTTAGGTCTTGCTTTATCTTAGGCCACCAAGCAAGTGTAAGCTGCCCCCACCTCCCAAAGAGTATCAGGAAATAGATTGAG
>PVHY01016516.1:0-33577 GCA_004024945.1 Uropsilus gracilis
AAAGCTGATTTGTGCATCAGCAATTGTAGAAGTTTGAAGAGCCTTGGAGAAGTGGAGCAGTGTGGAACACTTGAGAGAAAGAAAAAAAGAGAAGATGCCGGAGAAAGGACTGGATTATGCAAAAGTGCCTACCTCTGAGATTTGGAGGGGCACCATCCTGGACTGTGTCTTTGGGACCTTTGGGACTGAGAGTGGTGACTGGGGTAAGATAACTGCCACTGTGGCTATAAGGACTTTTCATTTTCCCTGTTGAACTCCCTTGTTAATAAACTCTGTTGTTAAACTGCATTTTGAGTGGCAACTGCAACACGCAGGTGATACGGGCCCGTGGCTTATAAGTTGGAGGACTTTTGCACACACACCCTCCCCCCGCCTTTTTATGACCCAGTTTCACCCAAATCTTGTTCACTTCAGTCAGTATCTTGGGAGTTGGGCCAACTAGAGTTTTGTTCCTGTTAGAAAACCTCTGCTTTATTACATTTTCTAACAGCAGGATGATTTATTGCTACATTCCTTTTGGTTTGTTATTTTCACCCTTGGCTTATGTGGGAGGGTGCAGTGGGGGAAGAAAATTTTATATATATATATATATATATATAATGAAATACTCAGTTGATTTTTATATTGGCATCTGGATATCCATAATGAAAGACTATTCACATTTCTGATGTTCCTTCCTTAAAAACCTGTGAGATAGATTGGTTAATGTTTTCTATCAATTTGCCTGTCTTTTCATTGGAAATGTAGAAATATATATTATTTTAGTGTGCTGAATTTGACCTTTTCCAGACCAGTTGTTTCATCTATCTGGGACAAAGGGAATAAAAGAGTCTGTAAAAAGCAGGTCAGAGGGGAAGATTACTGATGAGAAAAAAAAAACTTGATTCAAAAGGGAGGTGATGGCATTCACAGTATTTTTAAAGTACTTAAGATATTGTATTCTCTTGAGAATCTGTCTTCAACAAGCGAAAAAGAATGTCAGAAAATTGTACAACTCTTGAAAATAGCTTTCCATCAAAGAGAGATAAGAGAGCTCTTTGAAAGTGTGAACCTTACAGATTGGGGAGTTTGAGTAATATGAAAACTATCATCTAACAAAGTTTTTGAGACTTTAGCAATTATCTCCAAGTTGACAAAAGGTGACTATGTAAAGAATTAAAACAAATGTGGCATAGAGTTTGAAAATAAGACAAATCTGACTCCAGTACCTAACAAGAGAAGCATGAACTAGACCTGGCTGGTCATAAGAGTGGTTACTTGTGACTCTAAGTTGTCTGGTACATAAAGCACCACATGAAAGAGGACGGTGTTCATATCACAGACAGCATAGATCTGTGCCACTAGCATTTTGGGGCAAGTGGCAGTAGTGTTTTAGTCTGACAGATCCACCAGTTTTCTAATATAAAAGTGTTGAGAAAGGGGGTCCACAATGGATTTCAATGGAAGACTATGAGTGCTTAGGTAATGGGAGAGCTTACGATGACACTTGAAGGGGGAAAGCCTGTACTGTTGAGACACTGGAAATGATGTGGAAAAATGTTACTTCACTAACAAATAAATAGAGAAAAGGACTCCTTTTTAAATTAGAACACAATGTATGGATTGGCAGCAGCTGCTTGCTCAAAAAAGAGAGAGAGAGAGTTCAGACATATTCCTCAGCATTTTTTGATGCTCGAGTCCACTCAGAGTATTATGTTGTTGGACCTCATTCATTCAACTAATGGTACTTCGACTAATGGTACATCTTTCAGACAACTAATGGTCTATCAACCACATGCTCGGGGAATAGAGAAAATAAAATTCCCTGTCTTCCTCAGGGGACTTTCCCTCCAATGTGAACTCTCAACTGGAAGGTGAGACTAGAAGACTAGGGAAAGTTGGTGCAGAGAAATATAATTAGGCTTTGAAGGGAGAAGATTGTGCATTTAGTAGGAGCTCAAGAATGGTTCGTCTTAAGCAGTTTTGACTGTCCTCAAGTGGTCTATGGAAAATAATTTCCTCTTTGCATTTATTGGAAAAGTTAAAGGTAATATATTTTAAAAACTTCTAGTGTGGAGCTCTGATATAGCAAGTATATAATTGATGGTAGTAATGGTTATTATTGTAATTAACTAAGTCAGGATGATAGGATGGGCAGGCCTATCTTGAGACTGCTCTTGGAAACAGTTGATACTTGTGGTTGCCCTGAGATAGGTATGTTGGAATCGAAAGTTTTACTTTTCTCTTTGTGGATTTACTTCTCTTTCCCACTGCATTAAAATTGTTTTCTTAGCTTTTTTATCAAGATAACATGGTGCAGTTCAATGAGGTAAGAGTTTCCAAAATGTATAGATTTCAGGGGTTTGGTTTGTCATCTCAGAAACTATCCATCACACCACAACAACCACCAAATCTTCAGTCACCACTTGCCAGCACCCAGTTGTTCCTGTCTGTCTTCCCTTCCCTTGCCCCTCTGAAAATTAACACCATTTTGTTGTCAGAATTTGAGGGCTTGTTTCCATTGTTCATTTGTTTTTTTCCTTTATATTCCACAAATGTGTGAAACCATATGGTATTTGTCTTTTTCTATTTGACTTACTTCACTTAGCATAATCCCCTTCAGTTCCTCCCATGTTGTCTCAAATGGCAAAATTTCATATTTATGTACTAATAATATTCCATTGTGTATAAACACCATATTTTCTTTATCCATTCATCTATCACCAGGCAGTGGATCATTTTTTCCCATATCTTAACTACTGTGAATAGTGCTCTAGTGAACACAGGGGTGAATCTTTTTAAATTGGTATTTTATACTGTTCCAAGACACCCAGAAGAAGGACTACTAGGTCATATAATAAATAGTTCTGTTTTTCATTTTTTGAGGAACCACACTGTTTTCCATAGTGACTACCTCAATTTACATTCCCACCAGCAGTGCATGAGGGTTTTTTTCCCTCTACATTCTAGGTAACGCTTATTGTTTCTTAACTTTTTGATAAAATTATAATTCATGTGAAGTGAAATTTTATTGTGATTTTGATTTGCATTCCCCTATTGATCAGTGAAGTAGACTATCTTTTTTTGTGTGTCTGATGACTCTGTATGTGTTCTTTGGTGAAATGCCTATTTAGATCTTTTAATCGGTTTGAAATTTTTTGTTGAGTTGTATGTGTTTACAAAAACTTGTTTTCTAAACCTTAAGAAATTCAGTACAGCGAAAACAGACCTCATGACCTAAATAAGAAAAGGACATAAGGAATTAAGCCCTTAATGACCTGCGTGGGAAATGGACATTGAAATGAGATTCATTTGAGATGACAATGCTATGCTTAGTTATGTCCCCATGCGTTTCCAGAAGGGATGAGTTCTATATGAGAGACAAAATCAGAGGTGTCACAGGTCTTTTCCAGGAGGCTGGCTCTGAGATTTGCATACAGGAGGATTTTTAGTGTGTTCCTGGAATTGGTCCTGGAAAGTAGAGAAGAAAGTAAGATCAGGCAGAAAGGAAACTAAACTACAATGCATCAAAACAGAGGTACCTCAGTAGAATTTGCAAGAGCTCTGAGGTTTGGGGTGTCCCACTTTGATTGGAATTGAGAAGAAGCCCCATCATTGAGGAGTTTTTTGCTTACAGGCTGTCCTTAAGGAAGGCAATCTTTTGAGTCAGGTATTTCTCTTTTGGGGAGTTCTGAGCCTCACTGAGGAACTCACCTGAGAGCTGTGAACTATCAACACTCCCTGCAGCTAGGAAAGCAAGTGGTTCCGTTGTGGGACAATCTGACTAACTTATCAAAAACAGGTGAGGCCTCCTCCAAAGTAAACTCATCCATGAAGACCCTTGCAGACAGATATGTTAGTCATGCTTTCTGATGTTAATTTAAAATTTTCTTCATTGTAGCAATCCAACAATAATACTTGTATGGTGCAATGGTGTAAATAATGATATGTGTATAGTACTTTGGGGTAAATGATCCAGGTGCTCAGAGGGCACAAGCTTAGGGACTCTAGCTGCCATATGTTCGCCTGACAGCCTGGGATTGAGAGAATCAGAGTTCTAGCAAATTTATCCATACACCCTAAGCCTACCTAAGCATATTGCTTGGGAAGGGCTGCAGTAGATCAAGAGTGACTATTGTTGGATGCAAAACTGATAGGAATAATTTGTGAATAGTATGGCATCACTGGTCTGTTTAAGTAATGCATAACCCCACCTGTCACATTTGCGTAAGTTGCACTCTTTGAGTACCTTGATGACTGGAAAATCCAAAGCTAGGCTCTAGGTCATTATCTGAATGCTTTAATCCCTCCCTTTCCCTCATGCAACCTTCCTGGATCCTGAGACACAAATTTAGTTCTCTGACAATGCCAGTTACTTCAAAATCAAAATTCAGCTCATGATTCTATATTCTGAGATAACCCAACATGTGTTATTATTTTCTGTATTAGCTTTATTTTTTATTGATTGTACATATATATCTCTGTGTGTATATATTATATATATATTTGTTGATTGTACATATATCTCTGTGTGTGTATATATATCTCTAATATATATTAGATATATCATATATAATATATATTATACTATATAAATATATTATATAATATATAATATGATATGATATATGTATTATATATACATACACATAGATTATATAGAATGTAATATATATTATATAATATATACATTTTATATATACACACACAAGTATATATAGATTATACCATTGTCTACCCTAAGGTTCTCCCATCATGTTATCACCCATGAATGAGCTCAGTGTTTTGTGCCCCATTTTCTTCCTCCTCCCCCCCTCTCACTCTGTGTTTCAGTTCCATATTTTTGGCGGTTTTATGTTCTTCTTGTCCATTTGTTTGTTTGTTTTTCCCTATATCCCTCATATAATTGAGACCATCCCATATTTCTCTTTTTCTTTCTGCCTTATTTCCACTAAAATGATTCTTTCTAGCTCCATCCATGTCTACAAATGACATAAGGTTGTCTTCTTGAATTGATGCATAATATTCCATTGTGTAAATATACCACATCTTTTCAACCACTCCTCAGTTTACCCCAACATACATTATTAACTCATCTTTTCATTCCTTTTCTAACTAATCTATTACTATGCAAATAGTATTTAGAACTTCCATCTGGGAGTAATTGTTCTGTGCTGTTTGTCATAATCAGATGGAAGCTGGAACGTTGTACTGTGACTCATCCATCTGTCTGATTATTGCTGTCCATCACAGTCATAAATCAACATTCTATTGGCACTTCTATTATTAACCAACAAGTCACACATCACAAATAGGGTCACAGATCCGTTAGTTTTGTCCCTCGTGCAGTATAAATTTTCACATGCTCAATTTATTATCAGCATTTAAAAATTGTTATTTTTTGAAAAAAAATGAAATAATCTGCATCAGGTGGGCCCTAGTTTAGTTCCACACCATAGTAGCTGATTTGTGCTGAGTTGTGACTGTGTTTTCTTGAGATTGGGCATGCTTGCCTCAGTCTCCATCATTTCCCTACCCATTTGCTTCCTTCATTTATGTTACACTTGATGTGTACAACTTCTAGTGACTTCTTGGTACCCCTAAGGGGTGTGAAGAAAATGGGGAAAATTAGTCTTGGGACTAATATAGATATCACAGTGCATTAACCCATCTTTCATTCATCAGCTAGTCTGATGCATAGTCATGTCATGGGAACCTGAAGGTGTTGTGCAAGAAGATACCAAGAAGCTGCTGCTGCTGCTGAAGGAAAATGCCTGTTTACAGTGTGGGGTAGAGAAATATCCAGTGAAGGTCAGCAGTCAAGACCTGTGATCAGATGTAGGATTTATTGAGAGGCAGCTGCCGAAAAAGAAGAGCTAGAGAGTTCAGGAATGAATCCAAGGATGAGTTCTAGGAACCTGGGACAAGAGACAGTAGGCATGAGATGGCACTGATTTGTCCTGGTTATTAAGGCCCAACATTGGTCCTATTACCCTTATGTGGTGGATTCTGTCCATGATTTCTAAGAAGACATGATTTGGTCTTTTATGTCATGAGGTATCCTACAGCTGGTAAACACAAAGTTGTTTCTTTGAAAGAAAGTATATTTGTTTCAGATAGTATTTTTCTCCTTTTCAATTCAAAATACTAATCTGCTGACTCTTAGTGACCAAAGCAATATATCATTTATGTACCTAACATGAACATGGAAACAATTAGAATTTTAAATCTAGTAGTATATGCTATCTGGTAACCATTCTAGATTAGCTGCAGTAGGTAGCATATCATCTCCGTCCATTCTCAAGAGAAGTCCTTGGCATCATCAGATTCCTTAGGCTCTTGTTGCCCTGTTTCTTTTTCTGTACAATTCTGCCTTTCATGAACATAGAGGTTCTAAACCATGTCTTACATGAGAACCGGTGAAAATCATAATACTGTCTGGCTGTGCTTTCTACAGGAGTTGCTGAGATTACTCTATGGAAGGAGTGGTTCTGCCTTTTCAGTTTATTGATGAAGTTGATAATCTTGTTTTTCACTTTAGATTCCCAGTTGCCTTTTATGTAAAAATGCTCTTACTTACTAGGTTCTCCTTCCTCATTGCTCAGCCCTCTTTCTTCCTCTCGCCTCATACTACTTTCCCTGCTGTCTTCTGACAATGTTACCTTCTTGATCCTTCTCACTGAGGCAGAGGGAAAACTCTTTTCTTCCATTTCTCCTTTTTTGCTTCCTGTACCTTTGTTTGACAGACTGGTTATTTTTTGTTTGCTTGCCGTCTCCCCTTTCATCTTGTGGATTCCTCTCTGTTTTTATTCTTTTCTGGAAAAGACAGCCCTATAGATAAGGAGTTTGTAGGACAGAGACCAGAGTTCTCACTTCTCCTCTGGAGCTAGGAAACTTCCTCTTTCCCCTGGGTTTTGGTGACCTATGTCTGCATATTGGAGGCTTAGAATAAGAGTGCTAAATTACTTATGTTTTTACCCACTTAGGCATCATCATTCTTAGGCAGGCTGCAAACCAAGCCAGAAGCTGGGGTCACCAGTCATGGTCCCTGCTGAGAGGTGAAGTCATGAGGTCAGTGAAAGGACAGACTGTGGGTATCTGAAAGATGACTCCTGCCAGCTGAGCCAACATTCTTGTTTGCAGAAGAATCAAGGAGAGCAAGACAAAAATAATTTGAGAAAGAATGGGCAGGACTATGAAATTAAGACAGGAAGCAGAAATCCATACAGAATAAGAACGAAATTTTACTGTGAAGAAATGTTATGGTCTTTTGAGCAAAAGCAGCTAAGAGTAATCCTTTCACTTATGGCTAAAAGTGACTTTAACGAGAATTGATGAGACCAGCTTCTGAATCATAGGAATCAAGGAAAAGAAAACTATCGTTTCTTTAAGGGCAAATGCATAGCTCAATGAACCCAAACCCTACTTGTCTGTGTATATGAATGCACTTGTTTTAATATCAATTCCCCAATCTTATTGGTTCCATACATTGCCTCCACTGTGCAAAGTCCTGCCTTACTTACCCGTTCAGTCTCCTTATTATGTAGGGGAGTCTACAATCCCTACAGAGGACAAGGACCACTATTGTCCTTTGCAACGACTTGCTGCTAGGCTTCTGCTGAGTTTGGTTGCAGTATACCTTTGCCAGTCTCGATCTGGGAGCTGGAACTGACATAGAGGCAGTTCCAGACCTGGTCCCCATTATACTCCATCTTAAGTCTAGTAAGGGTGAGGCGGCCCTATGATGTGACTGTAATTGGTGTGATTGTGAGTGTGGGTGTGAGTACTGGGAGAATCGCAAAACAGCCACTTGAATCCAGAACAATTAGAGTTTCAGGAAGTAACTCTTTCTACTAAACCACCGACAATCATCCTACCAGGCACAGTGGGCCAGCTAGAGACCACAGTGCATTCAGACACTCCCAACCTTTGATTCTTTGCATGCTAAGCAAGATGCTTTCCCAGAGGAGAAATGCCCTCGAAGGTTCTTTGCTGGTCCCTTCATGGTCTCTAACCTAGCCTTATGATGTCCAGTACTTGTTGCAGCTGTGGACAGAGGTCAAGTGGGTTTTATTTTCCCCCAACAGAAGGCTATAAGTATCTTTGATAAACAATAGGTACAAACATAAACTTGGTAGGCTACCTTGATTTACCTAGATTTTATCTCAGTCCTGGCCTTGGATAAAAGGATTAGTGGTCATCATATTTAACAGATTTGAAGGACAACTTGACATTCCTCCTGAAGATTCTAAATAAAAATAACAATCTAATTGGCCCTTTCTATCAATCCCTGTTTTTATTCAGGCAAGCATGTTCCAGATAAAAGGTTTAAGATCTTTTTCTTAATTTTGTCTTGTGGTTATTTTCAACTGATCAGAGCAAGGTGATATCTACAGGGGATAAAGTAGACTCACAGCATTTTGATCTGTTGCTTGATCTGTGTGGATATGCATAGAAACCAACCATCTTTTGGAATATAAGTGCTTTCAAATTTCCAAATTTACAGATAATGATTTTTGTAAATTAGGACCTTGATAAGGAAACTCTAAATCACTTGCTATTATAACCTCCTCAAAATGTACATGAGTAAAGACAGTAAGAATTCCAAAAGAATGACAATGAAATTACTTTTTTAATCTTGCAATCTATTATTTTTTCCCTTTCTCAGTGGCTTACCAAGTCACCCTTCTTCTTTAAAACCATATCAAAACTATCAGATTGCCAGTCTGTTTGGGCTACTGTAACAGAATACCTTAGGATGACTTAGGAGTAGCAGAAGTTTATTTCTTACATTTCTGAACACTGGGAAGTCCAAGGTCAAGGCTCAGTCAGATTTAATGTCTGCTGAGGACATGCTTCATGGACTACAGTGTCTTTTTCCCATGTTCTGGTGGAAATCTCGAGATGAGAGTCCCTTTCCTAAGGGTTCACTAATCTCAGAAATACCCATCCTCATGACCAAGTCCCTATCACCTCCTGATGCCTACAGGATGGAGTCTAGTCTGAAGCTTATGCATTTTAGGGGTAAATAGTCCATTGTAGCAGACTCTTAAGTTTAACTTTGTTGTTCTTTGCAGTTGCAGTTCTTGTTCCACCTCTTTTCTTTTATTACTTAGCTTCCAGAGAGTGGCATCAACACTCATTATTTCAGCTTCATCACATCCTACTCTTTTCTCAACCCCTTGCAATCTGATTTCACCCTCACTGCTCTGTTGCAACTGCTTATTGAAAGATAAAAATTATCTAATTGCCAGATCCACAAATCACTTCTTATCATCCTCAACTCCCTGTGGCACTATTGAACATCATGTCCTATTTAAATTCCTTTTTTGATTTTATTGATGTTTTGCGCTGCCAGTTTCCTTGTTCTATCTCTATCTACGACTCTTTCTCCCTTTCTAAATTCTTTTTCTCCTTTGTTCCTAAGTACAGGGCTTTAAAATAAGAAAATATGTAGTGATTAATATAAATGACACCAATGTACATATCACCCAACCTAAGAAAGAAAATGTTATAGCTGAAATACTTTGTGTGTGCCTGCTATTGTTTTCGCACTTTTCTGACCAATGCGTAGCTGGTGTACAGAATTTTGGAGTTATTCTCAAGGGTGTTTTATCCTGTTACTAGAAGTATTGTACTTCATTACTCACTTGGACACCATGTGCTTGCAGGAGTCCAGGGTGGCATTGTTTACAAAGGCTGTGAGATGACAAGTGGTCCTTAAAATTATGTAGTGTACAACCTACATAAAGAGCTGCAGGGCCTTCACTGTTTGTCTGGTTTGGGGATTTCTTGTATGTAGTATTATACTGAATGTGAATATGTATGTGACTTGATTCCTTCCTTGAATGTCATTGCAAAGTTAGAGGAGGGGCAATACAGTCCGTATAACCTCCCTCAATTAGATACCTTTTGCAAATTCAGGGGGTTCTCAAAATGTCACAGAACACAATAAAAACTATGATATGCACATTTATGGCTTATTTTAGGGAAAGGACACAGATTAAAATTAGTCAAAGGCAGAAATGCTTCGTCTAGGAAACTGCCAACCAGGAGTTTCCAGTCAGCTCTTCCCTGTGGAGCCATGGGCTATCTTACTTTCCCAGAAATGATGTGTGACAATATGCTGTCAACCTGGAAGGCTCACCCAACTTGATATCCAGAGTTTTTATTGGGGCCCCATGGTTCACCACTGATCTAATGCTTCCAGAGACAAAGTAGATACTGCATGGTTCAAAATACTCATTGTAAGTCACACTTTTTTTGGGTGAACTAGGATCCCAGGCAAACAAAGATACTCTCATTAGATAGGTCATTCCAAGGACCTAGGTAACAACTCCCATCTGCCAAGGGCAAAGGCTAGATGAGAGCATTTCATCTTCCATTCTTCTGTCTTTCACTACATGGGTCTTGGGTCATTATTTCCAAGTCTGACATTTTTCCTGACTTCCAGGCCACACATAGTCACCTGAATAGTTAATTAGTATCTGCTGGAAAATCATCTTTCACCAACATCTGATTTTTTGTCTGTTTTTCTTAACCCCAAAATTATCTTATATCCTCCTCTTTGTTATGTTCATTAGAACTGCCCATTAGTTCCAGTGGTCTGTCAGCAATGTGTGTGACATAGCTTTCTTTATTCCATCTCCTCATTTCCATACTGACTGTCATTGTCCAAGTTCTCATTATGTTTTGTCTTAGTTCATTGAAAGCTCCTTCTCAATACTCTTTTTCCTTGTACATAGGATTCCCTACTAGTCTCCTATTCTAATCTCTGTGCTACATAATCTTTAAAAAGCATCTCGCTCACTATACCAGTCTCAAGACCATGCTGTGACTCTTAATGATTTCTATGTAAGTGCTTCCCGCTTTAGATTTGAACTTTCTCCAGTTGTAGTCAGGATTTACCCTCGAACCATACTTCTTGACCCTAACCTATCCTGGAGTGTTTAGCCTCCAAACTTTTACCATGTAGTCCTTATGAAATCTGGAATGCAAAATCCTCAGCCCTCACAGTGTGTCACTAGTGTTTATTGAGTACTTATGTTCCAAATGATGAACTAGTTGCTAGGTACACATCTCTTTTACCAATTCCTTGATGGGAAAGATTGCTGCATTTACCAAATATTTACCTCTTCCAGGCGCTGTTTGAAGTAACAACATACTTATCAGATAGGTATCTCATTTTACAAATGAGGAAATGAGATGCAGAGAGACAAAGTAATTTGTACAGGGCTATGAGCAAATTAATAAATTTGTAGATCCGGAATTTGAATACAGACAAATTCTTCAGCATTACAGGTGAGGAGACCAGGTTAGGAGATGTAGCGTCATTTTTCTGTCTGTCAGAGCTTTAGGTGTATTAGTTAACGACAATCTCATTCTCTTTTTACCCCTCAGCTTTCTTTATTCCCATAACACATACAGTACTTTGCTTTGCTAACTCTACTCTGACATACTCAGAGCACTTTTTTAGGTTATACAAGATTTTCACAGACATGATCTCATTTGCTCCAAAGCTTTCCTGGGATTCAAATTATTATTATTTTCTTTATGGGTTCTCCTAAACTAATCCTAAACCTCTCAAAAGTAAAGATGGTAAAAGATGAGAGAAAATACTCTTCCTGTAAGGCACTCAAAAGTCTTGGGTAAGATAATAAATAATACTGGTGCTCATCAGTCTACCAGATGAAAGCAATTCTGAACTTCCAGATACCTTTTCAGGAAAGTGGAGGCTTGCAAGTCTGGAGGATAGCTCCTGGAGAGGGAAAATAAATTCTGCCACTTTACAGGAGAGTTTTATTTCCTTCATATGTTTATACATTTTTCTTTCCTTATGTTTGTGATTCATCTCTGGCTCAAACCCCAACTATGAATTATACTAGGAAGATTGATGGCTAAGAGGGCTCCAGGAATGGTGACACTGTTACTGCAGTGATGTGGTGCAATTCTTGGCATTTGCACAAAGATATCATGGTGTGCAAATAGCTTGGGCACCCTGATTTTTACTGGGGGATTCATTTTATTTTTTGTTGAGGTAAGGAGATTTAAAAAAAAGAGATTCGTAGGGAGCTGGTATAACAACTTCAGGAGAGCCTTGCATATGAGCAGAAAATTTCAGGACCATTAACAAGATTTTAGCCCTTGATCAGATCAACAAGGAAGCTTTCTTTTGTTCTCTTGTCCTCTGCTTTCATACCTTTTGACTAAGAAGTTACATTTTCTTTGGTGTTAAACTTCCCGAGTTCTTTCTTAACTACTGCTTCACAAAAGATTGCATGGGTAATAGAAAGGAGAGGCAGACATCCTCAGCTGTGGGCTAATTTATTTTAAGAACACGGGAACAATGCAGCCTGTGTAATGGCTACAAGTGGTGATTCTGGCATCCCAGAGATAATGGGTTTTCTTTATTAAACAAATATTAATCGGCTGTTCACTGTGTAGCAGGCATGCTACCAAGTTAAAAAATGTATTTCAGACCCTCCATTTACCAGCTGTATAACCTTCAAGTTATTTATCTTCTTTGAACTAATTTTCCTATGCAATTTGAATGTCTATTTTATAGGTTTGTATAAGGTTTGGATGAAATAATTTGTGAGAGCATTTGGTAGTACTAGCATTTGAGAGTACTAGGCTCAAATATGTACCATATTACAGACAATATGCTGATTAATAACAAAACCACAATTAATACCAGACATCTGACTTCTTTGATGTCCTTTCTAGAGTAACAGCTCCTTTAAAAAATCAGATATGTAGCATTACGTTCAGTCACATATGGCCTCCATACTTCACGTAGTAAAGCCTGTATGTGTATTGTAATGCCTCATCTGGTCAGAATCTGACTTCCTGGTTTTATTTATTACATGCCAACTTTGACTTACCCTTCAGGCTTCCTTCAACAGGTGCCTAGTTGTTTCTACTTCGTGTGGACACCAGGTGGCACCAGGCATCAAATTTGGAGAAGCAGTTGCCAAGGGAACCTGGCTGTTTGCCAAGAAAGGAGGTGGGCTGCCTCTTCCCCTTCAAGGAAGCTAATCCAGAAAAAAAGAGGTTGTGTGCTTGATGTGCTAACCTTCAAAAATTCTTTCCCATGTGTCATATAGAAATAAAACAATATTTTTAATTTTTTAAGGTAAAATCTAATTTATTAAGAAAGTCCACTCCTAAACTAGGCCCTGTTCCACCAGTTACCAAATAATCTAAAACTGACAGCTTCTTGATGTTCATCCAAGACCTTTACAGGGACTGACATTTCTAAAAGGGTCCATTTTTGTGACAACAGAAGGAAACTGAAGATAAGCTCTAATAAGAAAGGTAGTTACTCAGACAGGACGAAGAGACTTCAGGGAATGCTGAATGGCAGTTGTGAATAAAGAATATTACAATATTTTATAGAAGTTAAGATGGTATTGGTTATAAGTCTCTTCATTGTTTTATTTACAAGAAAAAAAAGATTTTGCCAACTAAATAAAGTCATAAAATCTAACCTGATTTCAGAGATATTAAAATGTAAAAAGGCTTTGCATAGTTTAGTCAACAAAATGTGAAAATTTGGAAAACAGTATTCAGAAAGTCATTTCCTAGGTATCTAAGCTTCCCTCTCAATCCCTTTCTACCAAAGAGATGTGCTTGGAAACAGTAAAGGGGACTGGACTTCCCGAAATATTATTCTTGTCCTTATTGAAACTAAAAGTAGTCTAGTTTGTCTTGTTCCAGCCAGGTGGTGTAATAAAATCCCACAGACTGAGGAGTTGATAAGTAACAGAACTCTATTTCTCATAGTTTTTGGAAGTCCAAGACCAGTTCTGGCATTATTGGGTGAAGCCTCTCTTCTGAGTCACAGACTTCTTGTATCCTCACACGGGCAATAGGTTGGGACCCCTGTGTGAGCTCTTATTAAGAGTGTTAATCCTATTCTTGAAAGTTCCACCCTCATAAACTAATCACTACCCAAAGGTAATACCAAAGAATATATCATCATCTGGTGGGGGAGGGGGCAAAAATTCCAATATATGAATTGATGGTGGCATAAATATTCAGATCACAGCAGTTTTCTTCTACTTCTCCTTTAAGATTGAACTCAACTCCTCTAATTAACGGTGAGTCACCATAGTTATTAGATCAAAGATTGGCAAAATATGGCCCTAGGTCAAACCTGGCTCAATGCCTGTTTTTGTCCAGAAACTAAGGATGCTTTTTACAAGTGAATGTTTACTATCAATTTGATGATAGGAAACATTAATTATGATACAAATTAAGTGAAATAGTACTCTCTCCTCCCCCAAAAAGAAATTTACTCCTGTCATCAGAAGATCTATATTATAAAAAGTTATGCTCAATTATCATAGTGATTTTATCAATAATGTATAAAATATTAGATTTTGCTGCTTGACTCACAAAATCTAATTTTTGCTCTCTAGTCACTTACAGAAAGGTTAGCAGACTCCTGCTATAGAACAAAATGAAAATCGCAGTCTTTTGTTTCAACCCTGAACAGGAGTGCCAAGATATGTGAAGAGAAAGTACACTGGATATAATTTGTCACAAATAGCCAGTTCAAATAAATGGCTATCTATCAGGAATCTGACTATAAAACAAATGCTGGTATTTACACATGTAAAATTAGAACTGCTTCACTCAAACTACACACCAAGAGAAACTCTGTGGTTATTTTTAAACTCTCAGTCTTCAAAACTAGTTTACGAACCTTGCAGTGACATCTATTATTGATTCTATTTGAACTTCTTGATCATGTGTATTAGAGGAGTAGACATCGAAAGGAGTCAAAGATGGCATATTCTGGACAGAAATGTGTAGTCATATTTTATTTTAACCCTAATTTCAATCACTAAATTTAATTTTAAATGACTGTAAGTGGATTTCAAAAATAAAGCATATGCATTCAAACTAAAGAAATAGACAAGCTGTAGTCACAAATTGGAGTTCCAGAAATATCTGGAGCAGTGGCAAAATTGTATAGTTTCCCATGTGATTGGAAGGATATGCTCTCCAGAGACACTCCTGAATATACATAAGACTACATGTAAAGGACAAATAAGAATTTTTGGTAAAAAATTCATTCTGATATTTTGTGATCACACTGCATACATGCCATACTGTACTATAACTTGGCAAGCTACCATTTCCTCATTTTATCTAGAAGACAAGCTATATATAAGAGACTAGGGGAAACTAAAACTTAACCTGGGGCTTTTCCATTTAAAAGATTATACTACCAGAATTATTGGTCATGATCACTTTAAGTCCTCCTTTAAACTTTGACTGATGGGTAATTTCCTTACTGACACACACTGCCTAGGAATCATTGGGCAAGTTAATTCCAACCAATTCTGAAGAGAGAGGAAGCTAGGAAGAAAGGGAGGGAGGTAAGGAAAGAAAAAAGAAGAGGAGGGGGAGAGAGAGAGAAGGCAGAGGTAGAGAGACTGAGAGAGAAAGGAAAGAGGTAGAGAAAAGGAGGGAGGGATAAGGGGGGAGAGAGAGAAGGAGGGAGAAATGAAAGTGAGAGAAAGAAAGGGAGAGTGGGGGAGAGAGGAAAAAAGGGAAAGAGGGAGAGAGAAATAGAAATAGAGAAAGAATATGTGTACAGAAACATACCTACAGAGAGGAATTGAGAGAGAGTACAGGGCAAGGTGATTCAGCTGGTCTTTGTCTACTTAGGAGTTAAGAGATGAATTTAAAGTTCAGCAAAAGAAAATGAGAGCCCCTCTCTATTTTGCCTGATTCCATAGCTAGAGATGGAAATAGAGATATAAGCATTTACAACCGTATTTATGTCATTTGATCTGACATACTGCCCAGACTAATTTAATTTCTTTTGGTAATTCTCTGTTCTATTTTCTTTCAAAACTGTGTCTGCTTGGAGCAAGGGAATTGTACATTCAGGAAACCTCTGTTTTTATTAATCAGTTAGGGTCTTATCCTGGGTAAGGTTGGTTTGTCGTGGCTTTAGCTCAGAGGGTAATGTTTTTTTTTGGACTCTGAAATTTCTCTCTTGGGAGGGAAAAGGCCACTGGTATCAGAAATATCACCATAGTTAATATTAAAGCATAAAAATTTATAGGTCAGCTTTAAAGTGACATTTTACTTTTTATGCCACTAAGAGTTTTTACCTCAACCTTCTTGCCTCTATATAAGGTATCAATGAGACCTTATAAATGAGATCTTTTGCTACAAGAAAAAAAAATGCTTCTGTTACAAAAGCTTATGTTAATGATGAAAGAGGACTCCAGAAAAGTTGGAGAGTCAGGTAATGATGTCATTGAACAAGAGTGTTCCAGGAGGTATGTAGGACCAGTCAGTTGCTAATACTTTGGGAAAAATCACCAAGATAATTTACTTCAAATGCTGTGAAGATTTTGGCCTTTTTTGTATTTTCAGTGTGACAGTGGAATCAAGATGGAGTTATAGCCTGGCAAAGCCTTTTCTAGCTACTTCACTGTGATGGCAGAACAGTTTGCTTCCACAAAAAGAAACAGGTTAAAATCACATTTGTACTAAGTGAAATCATGGAAGTGTTTAAGTATTGGTCATTCATAACAGGGTACAGAATCTCATCAGAAGCAGACTTCATATCATCAAGCTACCCCAAAGAGTTTTTTTTATTGAGAGTATTTTTGTTTTTAACTTTTATAAAAAATGTTCTGTGTAAAGAATTGTCTGGAACTGATTATTCTTGAAGAATTTTTTTGACATATTTTAATGTTCATCCAGATGATTCAGTGCTGGCTCATTAGATGAAATATTCCACATTCTTATGCATTCAAAATATTTTAATTATTGCAAAATGAAGAAAGCTGAAGTGCCATTTTTGCCCAGAGGCTGGTCTGTCATTTTTAACCCGGGAAAACCTTGGATATTTTCTACTTACCCATAGATTCTCTGCAATTAATTCACTGTTTGCAGCGTGCTTGTGCCAACAATCCTGGAAAGATTTGGCAAGTATTGACATAACTCAGGCCCCTTTAAAAGTTTCTAATAATGTAAACATATATTAGTCTAATGGATTAACACCTTTTTGATAAGGTATTTATACTGAAATTGGCACACAGAATCTACAGATGACATCTATAAATGTTAACAGCTGATGAGATGAGAGAGAGAGAGCTACAATTATGGCAACAATTATTAATTCAGAATATAAGGCTATAATTTAATCCTCTATAAAATGTCCATAAACATGCAATACACTTAAGCCTTTCCTTTAGTTTCACCAAGGAGTAGACCATTATAGTACTTTGAGTTTCTTCCTTATTCATATTCAGTGGGCCACCAAGCAGCTGTCTATTCAATAATCATAACCATTATTGTAATATTGGTTATATAGAAACTGTAGGCACTGTTCTAAATAATTTTCATTTATTAATTCTTTTAACTCTCACAGCATCACTACATTATATATATATATATATATATATATATATATATATATATATGAGAAGTATATGTGGTGTTCTTTCTTTAGAAAGGATAGCTTCTAGCATCTAGTCAGACTAGATAGTAATGTTGACCTCTTGAGTTACTGGTGCCAAGCTTGTTATTTTAACAGCATTTTCATTTTTAAATTTTGATGAGACAAAATATATCTTTTATAAGTAAATCCACTACAAGGCCACAACAACATAAAGGAAATAAAAGCAAGAAACAGAAAGCTTAGAGTTGCTTTTGGGCATTGGGTCTATGTCTGCCAGGTTTTATATTTTACTTTTGAACAGGGCCAACATGGGGAGGAATCTTTGGAATCAAGACAGACTTTTGGGGGAAAGATTGGCTGGTGAGCATTCTGGCATCCCTGAAATTACATCCTCTTCCCTGTCCTATAGGCCGTGCACACTGGCAAGATTGGACATTTCCTGACTGATTTCTAGGATCCTAAGAAATGACCTAAGCACTTCATGTCAAATACAACATTTTCTTTCCTTCTTGAGCATTTTCGTTACATTGCCTATTATGACAACAATGCTAGAATTGGGAGATAAAGATTGTCTACTTTAATAACATATTTTGTCATTATTTGAATAAAGGAGGCAATAGAAGTGCAAAGTGTCAGAATTTCCTGCAAAGCTCTAACTGTTCATTATACTTGGTTAGTGTCAGTAGTATTGTTTTATATTTGCATATTAGTTATTAGGTTGTCATTTAAATTTTTCTAAAGTGTGAAAAATGGTCTTAATAGAGATCTCATCTACCATCACGTCTATCTGGCAAAAAGCAATTTCCTTCTTAGAGGTCTATTCACATATTTGAAAATTATATAGGTTGGCCTTATGAGTCAATTTAGAGTGTCATTGTTTGAGTATGGCATATATAGAATTTTTAAAAGGAAATTGTGTAATATTTCTTTTAAAATTCATATTAAATCAACACCCCCACCCCCCCATCTAACAGGTTGAAAAACAACCAATATCCAGTTTAACAAACTGCAATAAGAGTAGACATAGATGATGTGAGGGCGATCTGGCTGCGACATCTGTCACCCCATTGATCGCCAGGGTTGATTCGGCTGATCTGACTGGCTAGGCGGGTGTCCCCTTCCTCCCTCACCGCTCGCGTCCCTCCTGAAGCTGCGTGCTGGGTCGAAGAGGAAGGCCTTCCCCGAATAGAGACGGACCGTTCTTCGGTCGAGGGTATACGAGTAGCTGCGCTCCCCTGGTAGAACCTCCAAACAAGTCTCAAGAGTAGACATAGAAATTGTAAACTCAGAATAACTTTTTCCTAATAGATTCTTATTTAAATAAACCAATAAAGCCTTTTGCAGTAAAGGCCACAGTCATAAACATAACTAAGCCCTCTGTGCTTGTTGAGAATTGAGACTGTTTAATGATTTGGAGAAATAACTATCTCTTTTATAGGATAGTGTGTGACTTTAGAGAAAACTCTGGAAGTAAGCCCTTTGGTTATTATTAAAATGCTATAGCTATTAATTCAGTTGAATATTGTTTGAAGTCTTTTTCTTTTTATACTCTGGACTTTTAGCTTTTATTCTTGCCCCTCAAGTTTGCCTCATACCCTCTTGCTATTGCCCTGGGAAAGGCAGTATTTGTCCCTTTGAGATTTTAATGAGATCTTGTTTTCTCAAAAGCAGTCATGCTTATGACTTAGACAATGAAAAGATGTAATTTTCCCTCCTCAGGGCACTTTCATTTCTGTCCTTGAGATTGTCAGTTCTGATGAAGTTTTTTGTAAATCAGCAAAATATTTGGTTTGTTATCAAGGAGAGTCAAGCTATAGAAAGTGCTGGTCTGCAGAATTTCACGTAATCCCTAAGAGAATTCTAAGGTAGGAGTTCTAGTTCTATTTTAGAGGGGTAAGTGTTTGTAGAACTAGCTGTCAAGATATGTCGATCTTTGGAACTTTAATACCTTAATTTTGTTGTCACCACATTTCCAACTTTCTTCTATGTTATTTTGCCTGGATGCAGTGATTCACTCTTCACTCAAGAAATATTTTAGATAACATTTTTTGGTGAAGGAGTCAATGCATTTAAAAACTGGGAAGTATTTATTTCAGTTTGATCTCCTTAGTGATTTGATATTGATGGCAAGTGGATAGTTTCACTGTCTAGTATGTAATTTATTAACAATTTTGAATTTGTCAATAAGAATAAAGAAGTGGTACCAGTGGTACTATCGTTGACTTCTAAACTAAATCTGACCATTTCTTAGTTGAGACATCACTGAGGAAAGGAAAAATTAATGCAATGTATGTGATTCTATAGCATTATGAGCCCCTTGAGGTCAAGGATTGTGTATTGTTCATCTTTGTATTCCAGCAGCTAATGCAGGACTTGGTACCCATCTGACACTCAACATATGAAGATGAATTTGCATGTATTTAGAAAATGTCTTGGATCATTTTTCTAAGAGTACGTCAGAAGCATCTAAGGGACATTATTATTGCATTATTTTTAAAAACTTAGGAAAAGAAGAACAGCAACTTATTATGTGATGTGTACTGTGCTTTACACAAAGTATATATATATATATATAATCACATTTATTCTAGTAAGTAGGTGACGTGGAATTGATCACATTTTATCATTGCACATAGTAATTCAGCAAAGATTTGCTAAATCAGTGAATGATTGAAAGACTTAGCTAATGAGGAAATTGAAAACAGATAAATTATGGCAGAAAGGTTGCAGAACAAGTTAAATTTCAAATTTTTATTAAACCCCAGATATCATCATCTGGTAAACAAATCATGATATCTTTCAATGACTCCCTGGTCTTGTATCATAAAGTCAGCCATGAGTTGTCTACCCTAGAAATTGAGCCTATTTACTGAATTGAAGTAGTCCAGAGCTCACATTATGCTCCTATATCTTCTGCTTGGTACAATCACTCTTGTCATGATCTCATCCACTTTAATTGGTTTTGGTACCATTAATGCTATGATGACTCCTAAATTTATATCTCCAGCTTGGTTTTCCTCTCACACTGTAGACGAATAACAAATTGCCTACTTGATATCTCCGTTTGAATGTCTCATGGACATCTCAAATCCAACACATTCCAGACTGAACTCCTGATCATCTTTCTTGAACTTGTGTCACCCTATGGCGTCCCATTTCAAGAAATCGCTCAACCTTTAAATCGCTCAACCAAAACAATTAAAAATAATCTTACCCCTTCTCCCTCTTTCAAATAATTTATTATGGAAACTGAAATGCTTTCAGACTAAAAGGACATGTTATTATCAATTACTCTTGGACAACAAACTCATTCTGGGATTGTCCAGGACATAGCAGTTTTGTGACTCTTACTGCTTCCCTGAACCCAGGTCATCAAGAAATGTTGGCTTTACATTGGTGATCAAATAACCCAGTCCAAAAGGGCAGACATTCTAAGTAAGTACTTCTCCAAAGAAGACATATAGATGGTAACAGGTGTGGGTCTGCTAGGCTTAAGTGGGCTGCCCTACGTGCAGTTTGGCTTCTCAGAATAAAGTCAGAGCAAACCAATCAATCAGATATGGACCTAAAAGAATGTCATATACTGACCCCAGCAGATTCTTTTTGAGTTAAACAAGAGCAGGAAACTTGGTGGCCCTGGGACAATGGGTACATATACCAAGGTATGGCTGGAAACATCTGGAAGGGTCGTTGACAGATGTATGGCTTTGCTACATTGTGCCCCAGAGATGAGACTGATCAGTGGAAAGCCTGGTTGATAAGATTGGAACCATGAACAGTGGTTGACAGAATGGTTTAATTACAATATCAGAAGACCAAGCGGAAAATTGGTTAGCAGGCTCATCCACCCTAAAGCCTAAATGACATAAGCATATTTCCAGTTTCATCACCCCTTTCTCGTTGTTTTCCTACACCATATGACTGATGATGCACTATTATCCTCTCAATAAAAAGGCCAGATTTCACTCTTCTGCAGCAGATCTGCATTGGCAGAATGTTCCATGACTCCCAATTCTTTGGCAACCAACAGGCACATGAACAAAGGAACTGCAAATCAAAACCACAGTAAAAGGCCACCTCACACCATGAGGATGTCCGCACCAAAAAGACCAGAAACGAGCTTTGACAAAGTGTAGAGAGAAAGGAACCCTCATATGCTGTTGATAGGATTGTAGACTGGTCCCATTCCTATTGAAAATACTATGGAGATTCCTCAACATTAAAAATAGGCCTATCAGATGACTCAGCAATCCCTGTCCCAGGTATCTAACCAAAGATTGCAAAACCACGAATTGGAAGGAATATATACCCTCATTATTTGTACTATTTACAATAACCAAGTTATGGAAACAATCTCAGTGGTCAATGACAGAAGCATGGTAAAGAAAATGTATATGTAACAAATGTCTTTATACAATACTGTTCAGCTTTAAGAAAAGATGAACTCTTGCTCTTTGAGACAACATGGATGGAACTGGAGGTATTTTTGCTAAATTAATTAAGACAAAAGGAGAAAGACAAATATTGCATACTGAGTCAGATGCATTGGCTGGCAACTTGGAAGAAATATAAAGGTAGTAAAAAGAAGTGTTTCTTAGAAGGGAAAACCAACTCCACCTATATTTGTCTATAAAAGATCAACAAACACTCATTGAATAAAATTACAAGTTTGAATTTCACTGGTTGGGAACATATCTTGTTCATTGCTTAGGAAAGATGAACTTGAATGTGATGGTTAGCCCTACAACTTACAAACTCTGTCACCTCCAATGAATCATATCCTGTTTCCCATCTAAGACAAATGTAAATATACTATTTATTATTCTCGGAGGGTTGCTGTGCAGCTAGATCAAAATAATATATGGGAAGTGTTTGTAAAGACCTAATCAAATGTTAGTTGTTAGTAATGAAATTTTATTATTTTGTTTGTGAAAGAGCTATTGCTATCATAGTGATTAACAGTGATAAATGTTTATTAAGTGCCTATTACGTTAAACTATGAGGTCAATAAAATTATTTTAATGACTGTTCAACACTAAACGAGAGTTATTTTTTTAAATTAAGACTCAGCTTGCCTTTTAAATAGATTTGGATCATTAAAAATCTCTTACATATTCTTTGTAAATTTATTATGGCTAGCACATAAGCACTAGATTGAACTTTTAGTGCAGTTTTATGTTTTCTACTTTAGGATTCTTTTCATAATCCATGTGTTTGTTCCTTCCGTATTCATTTTCTGAGGCTTAAAGCACGCTTCCATTCTTCAAGTGGTTTTAGAGAGTGCAATAATGTTATTTAGCTTTTGATTATATATATATTTTGTTATGTATTGTATATGTCATTTTATCATTATATTACATATTGTTTACAATAAACATTTAATTTTATTTAGACATACAGAGGAGCTGCCAAAGGAGAGCAGGATGAAGACTTTGCAAGTATGAAGACAAGGACTTTTCCCTCCCTGTTTTGTTGTTGTCCTTCTTGGTATTATGCCTGCTATGGCCTTTGTCTGACAGCAGCAGTTGGTGCTGCTCTTCTGTCTCTTACACTCTACCAACTAGATTCTGGGCATGTTTTCAGAACATTGACTCCTGCCAAGTTGTACCTCCTAGGAGATCTGAGCCTGTATCTGCAGGACTCTGACTTTGAGCATCTGGGCTCTCATTATGCCAGCCTCTCCCCACAGCTACTCTGCTATGGTGTATCAGAGATTCCCAAGTGACCTCGTTTGTCCATTCAACCTTCTACCATCTAGGCAATCAATTGCCCGTAGTAAGTTTCAAGTTCAAATGTCTCCTGTTGTTTTTGTTTCCATGTGCACCCATGTGCATGGGTGCATATATGGGTGCAGTGGTATATATTTATCTCTAGTATATATTTATCTTTATATCACTTTACTAAAAATAGTTAATATTTAAAATAAAGATTTGTAATAAAGATTTATGATAAAGATAGTTAAGATGTATAATCTTGAAATATTAACCTTTTTAATAATGAAAATGAACAAATGGCTGCTTTTATTTCTTGATTATTTTGCTTGCTTTCAAAGAAGGGGAAGTACAAGTGTTCACATTTACTTATCACAGATCAATAGTATGTCTTCATGAAACTGAAACATAGGGTAGCTATGAATGTGGAAATGTAGGAGGTAGGGTTGGATTTTCTTAAACATTTGTTTAGATGTGCAGGAGAAATAATTTCATATTTTTTTGGTTTGTTTTTTTGCCAAAAGCTACTTGAATATTGTAAATTTTCATGATTATTTTTTTCCCTTGGTAGCAAGGCTTCTACTCAGTATCATTCTTTTACCTCTTTTATTTATTTATTTATTTTTCTCTGCTAGGTGCTGTTTCAGATATTTTGCATATTTTATAGACTATACTTCACAATGATTTCTTGATTTGGTAGTTTCTGTATTTACAGAGCATGAACTAGAGGACTTGTCTATAATCAGGTTGAAAGTACCAGGGTCAGGATTTGTATCCAAGCTATTTTGACTCCAGATAACTCAGTAGAGTAGCTTATTCAAATTGTGGTCACAAAATGAATTTAAAGTTCACCATTATAGCTTCTTTTTCTATGTATTTGACATATAGTTTATCTGTTTACATAGAGAGAGGCAGACCTGTATTTGAATCATGTTTTTACAGTTACTAGTCATGTGACCCTGAACAAATTACTTAATTTCTTTGAGCAAGTTATTTAATTTCTTTGAGTTTCTTACCTATCAATAAGGAAATTGGCACTTATAAAGTTACTTAAAATCCAAATGAGGCAATGTGAAAGATGCATTGCTGCTTGACATCTATCATACCTATCATGCATTCAAATGTGAACATAGGTGAAGCAACAGAGTGATACCAAGTATCAACACTGTTTCATATTATCACATTAATAACTTGGGAATCTACCCAAAGGAGACTTCAATGTGGGTACAAAGGGACACCTGTACTCATGTTTATTGCAGCACTATTTATAATTGCAAGTTATGGAAACAACCCAAATGCCCCAGAACAGATGAATGGATGAAAAAGATGTGGTACATATACACAATGGAATATTACTCATCAATTAAAAATGACAAATTGGACGATTTTATGATAACATGGATGGACTAAGAAGAATTCTTATTAGCAGAAACAAGTCAAAAAAGAAAGAAACCAAGTGGTTTCGCTGCTGTATGGGACATGGGAAAGATAAACAAAAAACCATGAAGAAAGTCAAAACAAGCCAACAACCAAATTGAAGTACACAACTTGGGGGCTGGTGGGACAGGGGAGAATGGTCAGGGAGGGGGGTGAACCCCAGAGATCACAGAGATGTGAAATTTATATATAAATAAATTATTTTTTACAATAACGATAAAATCAGAGATTAAAGTCACCTTTAAGAAGCACGAAAGATCAGAAAACATTTGCTGTTCGGCAGAATCATTTGGTCTTGTGAACTGAATCTGAGCGGAACTTCTCTAAGACTGGAAGGTTTGGTCTTTTGTAGAATATCAAGCTAAACAGCAACAGGAAGCAACACAGGAAGCTCCCTTGTCAGAGAGAATGGAGCTCACTATATGTTGTTATCCCCTCCACAGCATGTGGTGTTTTTTGTTGTTTGTTTGTTTTTTGTTGTTTGTTTGTTTTGTTTTTTTATGTTTTTTTTTTTTTTAGGAAGACACAGGAAATCATGGATAAGCATGTCTTTGTCCAGTTCTGAGTCTACATACTTATAAACCTCAAGAAGTTGACTTCTAAAATCATCTATATCCAACTTTCAGCATGGATCAATTAGCTACGTATCTTTAGATTCCAGGCTTTGGTGTTTTTCTTATTTATTTATTTTCTTACATCTTTGTTAATATTTACATAGTGTTTGAATTCTTCCCTCAGGGCTAGTTCCCAGTGTTCTCCCAGAACTGTAGCAACTGTGAGCCATCACCAGAGTCCTGTGCTCTTCTGTCCCCTGGCTTGACACTTCCCATTTTCTTTCTTTGCTTTATGCCTGTGCTACTGGGCCAGCTTGCAAGTTTCATCTTTTGTTTTCTGACCTTCTTGTCTTTCTTATTTCTATTTAATTTATTTCTTCTCTTCTTTTTATTGTTTCCTTCTTTCTGGTAACTTTGGATCTTGTTTCTTCTTTTTTAAGTTGTTTTGGTGCAATATTAAGTTGTTTATTTGGAATTCTTGCTCCTTAACATGGCCCAATAGTGCAAGCATCTCCTTTCTAAAGGCCACTTTTGTGTCTTTCCCTAAATTCTGATAGTGTATTTTCTCATTTTCATTAATCTCAGAGTATTTTTTTTGATTTTTGCTCTCATTTACTCTTTAATAGCTATTAAGCAGCATGCTATTTAGTCTCCATGCATTATATCTCTTATCCTTTTTTCATATTTGATTTGTAGCTTTATGACTAGAAAAATACTTGATATAACTTAATCTTTATAATTTTCTGGATAATTGACTTGTGGCCCAATATATGATATATTCTTAAAGATGTTCCAATGCTTTTGAAAAAAAAATACATATGCATCCATTTTTGAATAGAATATATTTTATAACTGTTTGTTCCTTATTTAAGATTATCATTTTCTTACTTATTCTGTACTTTTTGATATGTTTGTAGTTGTAAATTGGAGCCTTAAAATTTCCAGGTATTATGTATTTTGTTAATCTCTCTATTCAGTTCTGTTAATAATCACTCTATATATCATTTACTGCACATATATTCGTGTGTTACTTTTTTTTTTAAGAGACTAGGTTTTGCTATGTTGTCCAGGGTAGTCTCAAACCCATGACTCAATTGATCCCTAGTCTCAGCCTCCCAAGGCTGGGATTAAAGGTGCATGCCACCACACTCAGCTCTGTTACTTCTTGTTGTATTAGGACCTTGAACATAATATAAAGTCCATTTCTACCTCTTATTATCTATCTATCTATCTATCTATCTATCTATCTATCTATCTATCTATCTATCTATCTATCTATCTATCTATTTTTGAGACTAGGTCTCATTATTTTTGTCCGTGGAACCGCAGACTCTTGTTGCCCGGGATACCCCAGACTCAAGCAATTCCCAGCCTCAGCTTCCCAGGTAGCTGGGATTATAGGTGCACGCCACCATGCCCAGCTATTTTTTTGGAACTAGGTCTCTCTACGGGCCCCAGGTGGGACTCGAACTGTGATCCCTAGCCCCGGCCACTTCATAGGCTGAAGCTTACAGGCATGAGCCACTGTGCCTGGCCTTATTATTATCTGTTTTAATTGAGAATGTATTTATCTGATAGAAGCATAACCATTCCTGACTTCTTTTTTTTTTCTTCCAGTTATTTGCTTGTTGCTTTGTCTTCCAGACATTAACTCTTAAGTCCGATGTTAAGTCTGGTGGTTAAATTAGTTTCCCATAATGTACTTTGCTTTGAAATCATTCAGTTTTTCTATACCTTTTAATTGGTAGATTCAAGCTATTTGCATTCAAGGTGATTATTGAGAAGTAAGTGTTTATTGCCATTTTGTTATATACTTAATATTTTTCTTTTGCTTTCTCTTCTGATTTTTTGACATTTTCCTTTTATGTTTTATTTATTTAGCTTCATTTCTCTTGTCTTCTCTTGCTTTTATTGATTTTACTTTAAATATTTTGCTGAGGTTAGTATATAATGAGATAATTTCATGACCCATTATACTATTGGATCTCAAACTTGTTCTGGTGGGTCATAGTTTTAAATTCCACTTCCTCCATATTGTGTAATTTTGGTTTATGTTAGCATTTGTTTTTGTTGTAGTTATTGTTATTTGAGAATAGCCATTTAGTACTTCCTTCATTTCTGACATAAGGTTAATACATTTTTTTAACGTGGGTGTGTGTGTGTGTTTAGTGAAAATCCTTGCTCTTCCTTCTGTCTTGAATAACAGTCTGACAGGATAAAATATTCTAAGTTGGGAATCTTTTTCTTTGAACACTTTAAATATCATCTGTCATTTCCTCTCTCGTTTGTAACATTTCTTCCAAAAAGTTCATGGACATAGATTTTCCCTTATAAGTTACTCTTCTTTCATTTAATATTCTGTCCTCACCAAAGTTTAATTATGATGACTCTTGAAGTGTGTCAGTCTGGTACTATTTTGTTTGCAGCTCTTAAGAGTTTCTTGAATCAAGATATCTAGTTCATTCCCTGTGCCAAGATGATTCTCAGCAAGCACTTCTTTACAATTATTTTCTATGCTGCAGTATAAATGAATTATCAGGGTTTTTACCTTTCTTCCATTAGCCTTTATGACCAGCACCTGTTATTGCACCCTCCCCATGATTGTCTATGACTGGCATGTATAAGTGTACACACCTGGGCCAAGGAGGGAGGGCCTAAAATGGCATCATCATCATCCTGAAGGAAGGGAAGGTGAAAGCAAGAGAGAAAATGAGGGGAAATTCAGAAGAACTTGAGAAAGGGAAATCAAATGACTATTTCTTTGCTGGCTGTCTTTCTCCTGTTCGTTATTAAAAATTCTATAAAAATAATTCCAAGGACTGACATTTTTCTTTAGGACCAATGATGAGTGTACTCAGGTTGAGATAGTTGAAAAACATGTCTTCTTTTTTTCCTTCTTCTGAAATTTCCATGGTATGGATGTATTTCTCTTTAGAATATCCCAAGGTGCTCTTACACCATTTTCATTATTTTGATACTTTTTTTCTGTTTTTCCTCTTATATATTTCTTGCCACTATGCATTTAAGTTGCCAATCCTTTCCATCGCTTGCATTTTTCTACTGTTTATGCCCTTATTGTATTTTTAATTAAAAATTAGTTGTATTTTCTTGATCTTTACTATTTTCCTGTTTTTTAATCATCTATTGTTTTTTTCTTTTTTAAATTTTGTAAGCATGGTTATAACTTACCTTAAACTCATCAGGAATATTATTCCATAGTTCTGTTGAATTGATGCTTTGTTTTAGAGTTTTTGTTTTTAATCTCCTGTTTGTGGTATTTTTCCTGTCTCTTTAGTTTTAGATATTATGGATTATAATGGAGAGTTTACTATTCTTATCCTGATAAGTTGCCTTTATACACTTCCTATAAATAGCTGGGTATCATCCTAGGTTTTTTTCCCAGGACCTTTCCCAGGACAGATGCATTTTTATCTGTTCAGATGACTGGGGTACTGATGCTGGTAATAGATAGAAAGGAGCCAAGGCAGCAGGATACCAAAATATTGCTATAAGTGTTCAAGTCCCTTACAGTGCTTCTATTTCCCAAGTTGTGTGGTCAGAATTCAATATTTAAACTCCTCTCCTAAATCAACTCCTTGGCCATAGCCTCATAAATAGTCTCTTGCCAGCTTCAACCTTTATGCAGTGACCATTAGATATAGTACAGAGTGGGGATGATAGTTGAGATAGGGTCACACACAGGAAATATCATCTTTGTTGTTTTGTGTATGGAACCTTACCCTGGGGAATTTGTAGCTATTAAGATCCAGATGCTTCAAACTCTTCAGAGCATTCCACTGTTGTCTCAGTTCTGGCCTTGGGTGAGGTAAGGCAGGTGTTTCTCATGCATATCAGAACCACAAGCTACAAATAACATCCTCCTCTAGGAGGAGACACGGATGATCTGATCTGGCTTTTCCTACCCAGACTTGCTGTTCTGATATGGGAGCCACAGGCTCAAGCCAGTCATCATGACTCTGCACATTTATTCCTGTAGCTCTCTGTTATGACATTCTATCCTATATGCCAACTCCACTTACCCCCTTCCCCAGTGTAGGCCCTTGTTTTTAAAGTCCCTGATAAGTGTATACACTCTCTAGTTAACAGCAGAAAGGCTCCCTATAACGGCTCCTTTTTCCTCTCGTGGACTGTGATGCTCCAGCATTTCTGTAAGTACACTTTCCCCCTTTCTATCTATTACTTTCTTGTAGAGACAGTTTCAAAATTAATTTATTTTCTTACTTTGTTGTTTATTTTTGAACAGCATTTGAATCCTCCCCTCAGGTGCAGTCGCATGGTTCTCCCACTGCCACAGCACCTGTGTCTAAACACACTTGGATAACAATTTTTCCTAGTCCCTTTCACTGTGCCATTGCTCTTGCTGTATGCAGTACTCATTTGTCTATCTTTCAGGGGTTAATGTCTCTCTCTTTATATGCGAGTGGGTTGTGAATTTGGCGGAGTTCAATGTCCTTACTCTGCCACCATCTTGGCAGATTCCCTCTTTAATCAACTTTTCTGAAAATTCATTTGTATCCTGTCTTTATACAATGTAGATTAATTAAAGTGGAAATATGTGGAGTCAATTGTAAAGAATGTGCTTAGCTGTAATCATCAATATGTCCATAAACAACTCTAGGGCCTGTCCTTTCTACTTAGTGATGTTAATTTGTAAGTATAGAGTGAAACGTTCCTCAGGTGCAATCTAGCAATGCTCTGGACTTGAGAAAGCATATGTCACTTAAGTAGCATCAATGCCTTCGTCTTAAATATTGAGATAAAGTTCTAATCTGTTAGATTCATAGTTATAAATTTAAGAATCTACAGCTATGAAAGGAAAGTATCAATCCATATATCTCTGTAGACATCAAATATCAGTCTATGTGCCTTACTCTTTGAGGTTGTTTTAATATATTTAAATAAGTAAGTTTGGGCAAAAGCTATGTCTTTATAAGCATTGGGAAGAAGAAGTTTCATTTAATTTTATATACAAATAAGTTGTCTCTAAGTTAAAGGCTCTAGTGAGTTTAATTAATTAACAGTTACTTGAAAAGTCTCTTATAACTTTTATGGTTAAGTAGAATGTCCAGAAACTAGCAAGTGAATGACTCTGATGAGCCAATAAAATACGTTTCACAAGTCAGACTGTTTTCAGTTCTTTGTTATTAACAAATTTAAGAGGACCCTTTTGATTGATGATATGAAAATATTTGATGATAGATCATAGTGTGATTTTGGCATCTAATTCAGGAGATCAAAAACTGAATACCAGTTTTTATAGACCTTGCTTATCCCCTTGAATGATTCCTCAGCACTTATGCATTTAAAAATTATATAGTATTGAATTGAGTTTTAATTCTTCATTTCAGCATTAAATTATACTCATCAAAATTTATATAAACTTTTCGCAGGGGAAATCTACTGCATTAATAGTTACATATTCAATGATATTTTATTTTGTCCAGTAATTATTTTTCACAGTTGGAAACAGGTAACATTCATAGTTTAATCACCCATGTGCAACTGAAAATTTTAAGACTGATACAGAAAAATAATCTAATAGATCTTCATATTGATAGAAAAATTATTTTACTTATAAATTACTGTATAAAAATATATTTGTAGTGATAAGGTGTTTCCAATATAGCATAGTATTATACCAGTTAGAATTATGAAAGGGAATGGAAAAACTTCACAAGTACAAAAAGCTTTGTGTTCCATGTCCAAGCTTCAAAAGAGTGTGTTCATGTGTATTTCGAATGGAAGATGATGGGTTTCAAACCACTGATATTTAGATTCTAGCATAGTATTTAAAAACCTGTTAATTTACCTGGTAATTATAAATGTGAATGTTTCCAGTACATTAGACATTATACTATTGTAATTAACTTAATATTGGAACATTTTAGGTAATGGTCTAAGAATATGTTTAGGGTCATGCTGTCTTTCATATTTGCATTAAGGGACATATGCAAGAGAATTTAAAGGCCGTTGTCATATATGCACCAGCCAGCTTAAAAGAAGTAACCTGAGATTTTTGATGGAAAGGCTGCATCTACCTAGAAGTGGAGATCCTGTATTCCATATCAGGGCTTCTCTTACAGATTTCTCAATACTTAGGGGCATAGGACACTGTTTCCTAAAGATAGATTACTGCTAATCATAAAGAGATGTAAAATAGTATTTAATATTTTTCTTACAGATACATCTTAAAAGTGTTAATGCTAAGATATTATCTGGCATGTTCTATTTTTCTTGGGTACTTTGTATCCCAAGTGTTATCATCTTGTACTCTTTTAACCTAACTCATCAGAATGTACTCTGTACCTTGTACTTCTTTCAGCAGAAGGTAGTTAATAGCATTGTTGAGTTTTAAAAAATTAAGATAAAGGCAATATTTTATATTTTAAAAAGGTGGGCTTTTTGACGATGTTATGAAAAAATAAACTCCTCCACTGCTGGTGGAATGCAAACTGGTCCAGTTGCTATAGAGAGCTGTGTGGAGTTTCCTCAGAACACTGAAAATGAATCTGCCATATGACCTAGTGATTCCACTGCTAGGAATCTACACAAAAGACATAAAAGCACTAATTTGAAAGAAAACCTGCATTCCTGTGTTTATAGTAGCACCATTTATAATGGCCAAGCTATGGAAACAACCCAAAAGCCCCCAAACAGATGAATGGATCAAGAAGATGTGGTATATATACACAATGGAATACATAGCAATCATAAAAGATAAACTCAGAATATTTGAGGCAACATGAATGAAGCTAGAAGGGATTATGCTAAGCAGAAATAAGTCAGAAAGTAAAAGATAAATATCACATGGTTTCACTTATAGTGAAATACAGAGAAACAAAACAAAGGGTCAGGAAAAGGACAAAAGTTGCAAGATGACCATAAATCTGAGGCATCCAGAATGGGAAAGGCAGGGAGAAGGATCAGAAAGGGGATAGGGGGCAGACACAGGGGGCTGTGGAGATAGAGGCCAAGTACTACGATGAAGGGAGAAATATGGGGACTGCACCTGAGAGGAAATATCAAATACTATTCAAAAATTAGCAACGATGTAAGCAACAAGTCTTTTCTTTCAAAATATACTTAATGATAATTACATGAAAAGAAAAGTAGTAAAAAAGCCGAGCTTCGAAACCAATAAAGAAACCTAAATCTTGAGAGGGAGAGATAACTGATGCTCAATGCTACAACTATCATAGTTGATATAACATCTCAAATCCAGTCATGTTTAACTGAATGTGGGGAAAACTCTGGTAAACTGTCACTGTAACTTTTCAATGCCCAAAGTGAAAGACCACACACACTTAGCTCTGAATGGGTTTTTTCAAATCTACAGGACATGTACTTGCTCAACGTCATACCTCAATCTGTAGCCTCTACACATAACTACAGATTGTAAAAAAGTCATGATTATTCTAGGAGGACATGAAGCTCCTGCAATGCACAAAACAGTGGAAAAAGCAGAAATAATCTTGCGAGTGTCATTGAAATCTAAGTATCTACATATTCTTAATTGACTATAAACATATACCAATTTGTGTTCAGGCACTTGGGTGTGTAGAGTATTTGAAAAGCAAAATTTCAACTCTAAAAGACAAAGGCAAACAATGCAAGTGCTTTTGTCCTGTTTGCAAATGTACTTAGCATGGGGTCTATGAAAGCCTCAACACCGAACTCCAACTGGAGTTATTCTGTCTAAATAAGCTGTCAGTGTCCTCATTCTTATTTTCTATCACAAAGTGACTGTATCCTTGAAACTGCTGTTACACAGATTTTTTCTATTTCCTACCTTTAGTTGCACACACTTTTGCCCTAAATTGATTCCAAACAACAACCAGAAAGCATACCCATGGAAAGTGTATTTTGTGCCAACTCAGCCTTCCTAAAAGCAAGCAATGTCTCTGCTCCTGCAGTTTTGCATAGGCTTTCCATAAACACTGACTGTCAATGCTAATGTGCTTTTCATTTACACTTTTAAAAGGTTGGTGAGACCATCTTAGTGAAGACAATTTTACCAAGAGGGATTCACATTCACAGATGCCTGAATACACTTCAAGGTGTCTCTTATCTCTGCACTGAGAGATAATCCTTTATTATCCTAAAGCAAGCCAAGAAGGGAGTCAGAAGGCAGAGCAGGAGGGAGAAATATTGAGCTGAGTTATTTTCTGAGAATGACAAATGGAGTCAAATCTTTGGATTTGTCTCTATCATTTTTTTTTTTTAACCATGGTAGTTATTTTATTTTATTTTTATTTATTTTTTTTTTTTTAAATAAACAGGTCAGTTTAATGGTAGATACATCAGGTGTGGGGTCAAGATAGTTTGTGTCAGTGTACATATTTTTCAGTCCAGAGATCATCTAGCCCTCTGTTTTGGCATACCAGTGTATACAGGGATAATGTTCTGGTGACTTTACCAGGATTCACCCCCCCCCCCCCCCC
>PVHY01016517.1:0-33534 GCA_004024945.1 Uropsilus gracilis
TTTAAGAGACTAGGTCTCACTATGTTGCTGAGGGTTGTCTTGAACCCACGGACTGAAGTGATCCCCAACTTCAGTCTCCCAGGTAACTGGGATTACAGGTACAGGCAACCATTCCCAGTTATTTGCCACCTAACTTAATAGTAATATGCTTATTCAAATGTTTCAACTGACTGTAAACAAATTGATCTTAGAGATATTTTTTAAAACTTCATGCAGCCTTGTATATTCCTTTCTTTAGAAAGTGCTTTGCAAACTGAATGATTCTATTTTTAATTTTTAAGTCAATTTGTTGTTTACATATTTTTATATGAATATGTATGCATGTATATATAAATATATATAAAATCATTGCATTCTCCTGGGCTCTCCCTTCACCTTATCATAGCCCATGAACCTTCATCTTTATCTTCTTCTCCTGCACTTACTTTGAACCCCATTTGTTTCAGTTTATGGGCAGAATGATTTTTTTGGTATATGTCTGCCCAGTTTACTCCTGACATCAATAATTATATTCTCACTGTATTGCAACATACCTTTTTTCTGTTCTAATTATAGCTCAACACAGCAAATGTCCATCCTAAAAGAGTAAACCTCATAAAGTAACAAAGGCAATTATTTATTCAGGTTAAACACTTTAGTGTAAAATCGAATTAAAAAACCCAATAGTCAGGTGTTAGTGATTGTGTGTGTGTGTGCAGATGAAGAAACTCAGAAAATTTGAATAACTTGCCAACTGTCACATAATTAGTAAGCAGTAAACCCTAGATTTGAACTCATTTATGTATAACTTCAAAGCTTTTGCTCTCATTCAGCACAGATTAGGTGAAACTGTTGACTAAATACTTGACACTATAGATGAATTTTCAAAAATACTACTCCAAAATTTTCATTCACTGCTTTATTTTTCATCATAATTTTATAATTTTTATTACTTATGCAAGTTCCTTTTATAAGTCAATTATACATACTTATTGATTTCAGTTTATGAGAAGCTATTTATTGTTATTCTAATAAATATATCTGTCATTATTTAATGGTTAGTGGTATGTTTATCATTTCACCGCACAATAGTATGATAGGTACTTCCAAGGACAGGGTGTCACTTGTGCGAGTAGGTGACAAAAGTGTGTGCTTTTCCATCATGCTGGAACTTTCTTTTCTGCCATTACCCTCTCTTGCCCTCTCATGTGATGATAAAGCAAGCTGCTGTGTTGTAAGTTATTCTAAAGAGAGACCCACATGGCAAAGAATAGAGGGAGGCCTCTAGTCAACAGCTTATGGGGACTTAAGGCATCAATCCAAAAGCCTGAGAGGAACTGAATCCTGCCAAGATTCACATGAATAAAGGAGGAAGCAGATTCTTCGCAGCTGAACCTGTAGTTGAATGTAGCCCTGAGAGAAACCTAAAGCCAGGGGACTCAGTTAAATCACGTTTAGTTTCCAGACTCTCAGTAACTGTGAGATAATAAATGTTGGTTAAGCCATTAGATTTTGGGGCAATTTGTTCCATAGCAATAAGTAACTAATACAAGTTACTCAGCTTTTTTAAACTGTCATGTTCTGGTGGAACATCAAGCAGGTTTCAACATCAACATGAAATGTGACCTTGAAGCAATTATCAAAAAAAATGAAGCTGAGTCTCATATAACCTTGGTAATTCACTAGAAAATATCATTTGGCTCAATTTTCCTTTGCTTTTAGTTTGTCAATATTTGAACCAATAGAGTGATGAGGGGAAAAAAATCATGTTTATCATTGAAGACAAAGAAAAATCATCTTATCACAGATTTATAAAACAGTGAAAAACCTTTCATTCTCACTTCAATTCTTTGTCAAGAATGAGAATATACTCATGTTAAGATATTTACAGAGTGAAAATTGAGAGTTTCACACAACTCTCCACTCCAAAACAAGTTTCTATACTCTGTGGCCTATGAAAAGATAAGTGTGGAGTTGTCTTTATTTTTCCTTTCCTTGCAATGAAGATTTTAAAAATAGTGTATTTGCTTCCTAGGACTTCTGTAAGAAAGTACCATAATTTAGTATCAGAATTTTATTATCTATAAGATAAATTGTCAGAAATTTTCTCTAAGTGCTGGAGGCTGAACTTGAAATCAACATCCTGTTTGGGCCTAACTCCCTGTGAAATCTCTTAGGGAAGATTCTTCCCTTTCTCTTTACGAAGTCTGGCAGCTCCAGGTTTTTCTGGTGCTCTTGGCTTACCTCTGCCTGCATCATTACATGGGTATCTTCTCCTGTGCATCTATGTATTCAAATGAAATTCTCCTCTCTGTGTGCATTTAAAGTTTTCTCTTCTTATAAGGACAGTGATCACACTAAGTTAAGAAAACCCTAATGGCCTTATCTGAACTTTACCACATGTATAAAGGCCCTATTTCCAAGTAATGGGTAGAGGAAACACACAATTCAACTCACGGTAAGTACTATGACTTTCCTTTGTCTTATAAGATTAAAAAAAAATCTATCCTTGATTTTGTTACATCATTTAAATTTTTCTAGGCTCATCAAAAAAAAAATATATATATATATATATTTTCTATTACCCCAGACTTTTCTGTAATGTAACTGTCTACTATTCTTTTTTCCTGCAATAATCCTATTGTATTCTTCAACAGATTATGGTCAATGTTGTAGCAGAGTTTTCTTTATAAAATTTAGTAAGATGAAAGCTTTATGGCTATCTCAAAGAATCAGAATACCTTTTTCCCCTTTTTTTGCACATGTTGTTAACATTCTGAAATTAGTATAATTTTAGGGGTCCCAGGTTTTATGTAATTCTCTATCACAGATTATGTTAAAAAAAAGTGCTTGAACTATTTCCCAACCTCTGATGAGAGAATAAAATATAACTCCAAAGTAGGAAGCTATAAAAGTAACCTGTATGTATTCTTTAAATATATGACTTAGATATTGTAGTCACTGAGTTCATTAGTCAGCATTATTAATTGAAAGATTGGCTAGTGTCAGACAAACATGGATTTTAATACTTGCATCATCTTATGCTAATAATTTACTATTCATTTCTTTCATCTACGAAATGGGTAATAGTAGTTACATACTTGTTTGGAAAATTAAATGCAATGTTCTTCATAAAATGTTGATTCCTAGCAACTATAGTTAATGAACTTCAGTTTACAAACAATCCCCAAACCCCAAAACAACAACAACAAACAAAAAAAATAAACACTCAGGGCTTTTCATTTTCATATCTAAGATTAATAAAATGTGTATACTGATGATTTGCCTGATATAATCTATGTAACTATAGGGCAGAATATATGCCCTTAATACATGTTAGGGTATCCCCATGCCAAGTATCATAAAATAAAGTTATTCTTATATTTTGCAACATGTAAGTTCATACAAATATATTTATTAGGTTTGTTCTCATTCACTGATCCATTTAGACATTCAAAATAACTTAACATATATGTATATGTATGTATATATATATATATATATATATATAGTGATCAAATAACATGAAAAGATATATAAGGCCTGGTATAGCAATAAGAAATTAAAACTCTAAGAAGCCAACTGATTTTCTCACTATAAATAGCCATTGAGTTTCAGAATTAGGATGCAAATCTAGACATATATAGGTCTGACAATTTCATTTTTGAGGTATTTACAACACTATTTTTATTTTAGAGCAACTGGGCCTCCCCCTTCTGCTGTTGTCACCACACCACATCCACCACTAAAACACCCAGACTCCATCATCATAATCCATTGCACTCCCTGCCCACCTTGTTCTCCTCCCTACATACTCTGCTCTCCTCAGTTCTACCATCTGATTTCTAGGGTTTCTTATCAATTTAGCTCTACCCAAACCTTTGTTTTATTTCTCTATATTCTACATGTAAGAGACACCATCTAGGATTTATCTTCTGATTTATTTCACATAACATAACCCCCTCCATTTCTGTCCATGTTGTCACAAATGGCAAGAGTTCATCTCTTTTAACAGCTGAGAGATATTCCATTGTGTCTATATACCATATTTCTCCTCATCCATTCATCTGTTTTTTGGCACATAGGTAGCTACCTCAGCTTAGCTATTGTAAATAGTACTACAATGAACATAGGGATGCATAATTCTTTTAAATGTAATATATTTGTATTTTTTGGGTAGACACCTAGGAATAGAATTGCTGGGTCATATGGTAGACTCATTTTTAACCTTTTGAGAAACCACAATACTGTTTTCCATAGGAGCTGGACCACACTATACTCCAAAGAGCACTCTAAAAGGATTCCTTTTTTCCTACACCTTCACCATTAGTTTTTGGTCTTTTTGATGTTGATCGTTCTCATAAGAGGGAGGTGGTACTTTAAACATGAATGGGTGTTGAACTTAATCAAATGCTTTCTCTGCATGTATTGATATGACCATATATTTTTTGGTTTTTCTCCTTGTTGATGTGGTAGATTACATTAATTTATTTTTGGATATTGAACCATCCCTGTGCCCTTGGGATAAATCCCACTTGGTCATGGTGAATAATGCTTTTTATGTGTCGTTGGATTCAATTTGCCAAGATTTTGCTTTTCACTAATATACGGGATATAGGAAAAACAAGCAAAAGGCCAGAAGGAAAAGTCAAAACAAGCTAACAACCAAACTAAAATACACAACTGGGGCGGGGGGATGGGAGGGAGCAGTCAGAGAGGGAAGGTGGTAGGTGATCCCCAGGGAATACAAAGATGTGAAATATATATATAGTGAAGCGGTATCTCATTTTGGTTTTGATTTGCATTTCCTGACATTAAGTGGTGATGAGCATTTTTTCAAGTAACTACTGGCCTTCTGTGTGTCTTTGCTGGTGAGGTGACTTAGCTACTCTGCCCAGTTTTTTATTAGGTTATCTGTTTTCTTTAAGTTGAGCTCTGTGAGTTCTTTATAGACTTGGATATCTGCCCCTTGTCAGATGTATGGTGTGCAGATATTTTCTCCCATTCAGCAGGGTGTCTTTTTGTTTTAGAGACAGTTTCTTTCACTAAAGCTAGCAATTTTAATCCATCTACCTCAGTGCCAAATTTATATACTTAGGGGATAGAAGAAAGGGAAGTATCTTTTGAAGTAAAACCAAAAGTATAGGGAGAGAAAATGAAGATTAGTATTACACTCAATCAGCAAAGCCAATGATGTACTTTGAACACAAAGTGGAAGCTAAGTGAAATAGTTATGTCCAGGCTACATGATGATCAAGCAGAGGGCAGAGTCTAAGTTAGGATTAGCAATCAGACACACACATAGTACACTATGAATCTCATCAGTACTGGCTATATCACTTGACAAACTGGCTCTACAATAAGACATAGGGCTCCGAAGGACTTTCTTGATCACTTGATTACTTGACACTTGACACAGTGCCTTGAAGGACTTTCTTGGACCTAACATGCACCTATACATCCCTTGAATTAATGTTGCAAGGAATATTGTACTAGTTTCAATTTTCAGACATCCTTCAAGATGGATAATGAAGGCAACTAAACACAATTAGACCAGGAAGAACTGCTTCAATAGAACAGTAGTTGATAAGTTAGATTTTTTTCACTCAGGTATCACATAATAAATGGAATAATTTGCAATTTAATAAAGTAGCTTTTTACTGTCCATCAGAGGGCTAGAGTGCAGCCATACAGCATACAAGAAACTTGCCCCCAACCCTGAGATTTTAACACTATGCCATGCCCTCTACCTCCCCCATGGTATTCACTTCTGTTCCCTTAGCTGAATGTTACTGAATGAGATTCAGATTTTGACTGTCTATCTGTTATTAATTTGTAAGAATTTGGACAAAGGTGCTGTTTGAAAAATCTCAATTCTGAGTATAGATATTACTGTAAATTTGAGATATGAGAACATTTGTCAGTCAGTTTGATAGTTTCTAACTTTTACCAAAGACTATACCTATAATTCTATGCAAAATATTGTTGCAAATGAAAATTTAAAAAAGAAAACAAATGTAGGTTATTTAATGATTATTATATTCTAGAAAATTTACTCCATTTCTGTGACTGTTCACTGATTTTTTTTCCCCTTGGTATGTAAGGACAGATGCAAACTTATCACTACAATGAAAATCAAATGAATCATCATAAGCTTAACTCTTTTGTTCATTTACTTACAACAAAATCCAAGTGTTAATAACTGGGGAAATCATTAAGACCTGATTTTAATTATGGTTTTTGAACATCAATGAAGAAAGTTATGCAACATAACAAAACACAAAGTGAGTAAGTACACCATGTTACACAGTGAATGTTTATGGCCAACATAATATCTATGAATATAGGATTCAGTTAACATTAGAGTGAGGAAGTGACAGTTCAAAGATAAATAATGAGTCACTGTTTTTTTTTCTTTCCTTTAATTCCCCCAGAAAAGCATGCTTAATTAAAGAAATTTATTACTTGATAAAAAAAAAAATCAACAAATTCTATGTGTTCTATATCTAGCTACCAGACTATTCATTGTCATAGATCTCATGGGTCTGAAGACTTTGACATGTTAATGAAGTCATCAAAGGAATAAGCTATGTCTTTAGTTAAAACTGTTTGTTCCTAGATCCTCTGCAAAATATGCTCCAGGCTTTTCCAAGACAACTCGTTCATTTTTCCCCCTCTTAACTTAAAACTAAAGCCTCCTTGTCATACTTAATTAACTTCTGAATCAAATTAATTATTGTGTAACCAGACTGGTGTGTAGGATGTAAATTTCAAATTTAGCATGGGACATTAATTGAAGAAGCAGATTGCTTTTTATAAAATATTATCCCTTTTCTACCTTCAAAAATAACATACAAAACTGGGAATGTACTTAAAAATTATGCAAACATTTACACCACATAAAAATAAGAGTTGATCTAATATACATAACAAAGAGGAATACATTCTTGGGCTTCAAGCAACTGGTTTTGTGTGTGTGTTTACATTTAAAACTCTTTTCATGATATTAAGAAGCATTTTCCTCCTTTTTGCCAATCATTCCTCTGCTTCTATGTCAACTAAAAAGAAAATGCCTGATATTTTTTTCTACTGATTCTTATTATCTTAGAAAATCAAGAATGATTATTGTCAAAGAAAATCTAATTTTGAAAAATGATATCCATCTGCTCCATTTTTTACTGGCCTGTTGACAATGCACTTTGCGATAATCTGGGTCAAGGCCTGTTACTTTGCACCAAGAAGCAAATTATGCAAATAGGGCAACGGACTTATATAATGTCAGGTGTTGGGAGAACCTGAGGTTTCTCTCTCAATTTTAAAGAAAGATCAGAAGTCAAAAGTAGTAGATACTCTCTTTCTGTAATTTGATTTTCTATAGTTTCATCTTAAGCAATGTTTTTGTGTTCTTGTAGATAATATTTAAATATAATCAGATATTAAAACAATTCAGATCTGTAATAGACAAGTGAAACAAATATGTTTCCAAAGTCAGGCTCCAAAGACTGGATGAGTTTCTGCTTGTGTCATGTAGAGTATTGTACCATAGTTTTTAAATGTCAATTAATGTCATTTTACATTAACGATAAAGCTTGCAAATGATGTGTTAATCTCTTTATTGGTGACAGTTTTTTGGGGGAGAAGTATGTAATTTAAATACCTTAAATAATTCCCAGAGCAGTTTCCCTTTGCAAAGGTAAATTGACTTAATTCTCTTATTGTTGAAATCACCAGAATTCTTCCCTCTATGCAGATTAAAATTTTTCACATGTGCATTCAGACAGCTGTTCATATTTCTAAGCATAAGTGCAGTAGAACAGTTTGACTCTGCATAAAATCTTAATTATCACTTATGAAATATTTTTAGTAAATTGAATAAAATAGAACAATTATATAGCTCTAATGTGTTGGGTGAAAGATGAATTATCTATTCCTTAAAGATTAAGGTAACATTTATGGTAGTAAAACATTTCTAAACTTAAACTGTATATTCTAGGTCCCTTTACATAAGATCTGAATTGGAGAAAAAGTCCTGGAAGAATTTTTAGTGATCTTGGGGTAAGTCAAGTACAATTTTTATGCCTGAGCTTATTTATCCACAACGTAAAAGTGATAATTTCTCCTGTCCACACTATGTGGCAGCTTGTGAGGATAACAATTAAAGAGACTCTGACAGTGAAAACAGTTTGTCAACCATGAACTATACATAAAAGTGAGGTTAAAAAAGGGAATCTTTGTGGATAAGTTTCTTTAATGTGATTTTTAATTATAAATTGGAAATATTTAACTTTTCATAATCAAGCTATCAACTATATAACATATTAAACTATTGATAAATTAGATGATATTTAAAGTTCCAATATTTCTATAAAATTTGGTTTTTAAAATAAACTGTTCTTTCCTTTTAGTTAATATTTACTTTAAATTTTGCTATATTCACTTGGACAATTCTATCATTAGAGGGTAATAATACAATAGTTTAAATATAAACTTAGTTTTGAAGTTTTTTTTAAATTGTTTTTAAAAGAGAAAACTTGATTATAAGGCCTAAATTTGGAAGAAAATGAAAAGACACAGAACATGAATACTAAGTACCAATATTCAGTACTTAATAGATATAGAATTAGATTGAGAAATTTAAAAAGATGGATTGAACATTAATATAACTGATGACAAGTATAGAATTAAATAATTGCTATCCAATAATATTATGGCATGTAAAAAGTTTCACGAAATGTTCAGATTTAAGTATGGATTGTTTGAATCTTATCTTTTATCAGATGTGTTACTACTGCTATGTGTAAGATCTTTAAAGTTGTAAGAATGAATTATTCATCTTACCTTCAAATAAAAAAAAAAAACATCAAAATAGAAAGGTTCATTTCTGCTCCTTCGAGTGTGTTGTTGGCTGTTTATAATAATATCATGTGTTAAATAATAAAATTAATGATCTTGTCCTGATAAAACCAAATAGTGAGACATTATGCCAATAGCTGAACATATCTCTGTCTCTAAAGACATAAACTCACAGGCAGAGATGACAAGAATCAGTTACCTTCTCCTAAAACTTTAATCCAATTAGGATTTGTTCTCAAACTTTCTGACAAGTATGATTACTTCTAAGAATATGTAGAACATTTAAGCAGAAATATAACGTTATTAACTTCCTGGGGTAAAGAAAAACATGAGTTTATTTTCTTATAAATATTTTCACAATATATCCTCATGACTGTCATTGTAAGGATACATTTCCAAGTAACTTTAAGACTTTTATAAAAATATACAAATAAAAATTCTAAATCTATTTTTATTTAACATGTATACACATATGTTGATTTTTTTAAAGGTTAAAAACAAATTTATTTTTAAGACCAAAAATGACCTAAGGAGATTTTTGCATAATCTTTTAGTGGCCCTCACTGATAGGTGACATTGAACAGATGTGTTGTCTATATTATTTGCCTTGTTTCCAGAATTAAACTACTTCTTTGACACCAGAATTCTTTCAAAAAACATCTAAAAGAGATTTGGATGTACAAAGCAAAACTCTACTATGTTGGTTAGAAAGCTACATCAGCTTAAATTTTCAGTCAATCTTTCTTTTACCATACTCCTGTGGCAAGAGCTTATTCGAAGTTCTAATGTTCATCTTTAATCTCCGTAAAACATTTCAACAGAAGATAAAGGAAGGAACACTTGATCAGTTGTACAGAAAACTTTAGAACACAGCAAAATACTGAAATATATGATTTCACTGTTGAGCTAAAGATTTTTTTGAGTTTTACAAATTTATTCACAACATACACTATGAAATTAAGAATAAATTCAAAATTGTTATCTCACAATTACAGGAAATGAAAAAGTAGTATCTTCTTTTTGATAACTAGACACACATTTTCTACTCTTCAAAAACAGAGGGGAAACCTGTCATAAGAGTATGATTTTAAAATTGGAAAATACATCTATATTTATCGGAATAAAAAAGAACCAAGATAAATTAAACATGTTTGCCATTTTTCCTAAATAAAAAGGAATGATGTTGCTCCTGATAAATGTGGATAAGAGATTTTAGGACATTTATTTGAAAAGATTTGCTTTGCTGAAAGCAAGTTGGAAAATTTTTGGAAAGTTTTAATACAAACGTTCACATATTGCCTCCCCTCACTAAATAAATACTTTGGAAGCATGTCTTGAACTTTGTCTGGATTTATGTGAGTGTGTGTGTTTTCTTTTTATTTTTGTTTAGTTTTCGTCATATGTTGTTGCTCTTTCCATGATTATTATACATTTTTATTGTGGTAAAAAGCACATAATATGATCTTTCCCCCTTAGCAACAGTTTACGTGTATGTTGTGTCTTAACTACAAGCACATTATTCAGTGATCTCTAGAGCTTTTTTTCATCTTGCATGACTGAAACTTTACATCTGCTGAGTAGCAACTCCCATTTGCCCCTTCCACAGTCCATGACAGACACCATTCTATTTTACTTTGTATGTTTAGTTTAGATAGTTCATACAAGTGGAGTCATGCAGTATTATTTGTCTTTCTGTGATTGGCTTATCTCACTTAGAATGTTGTCTTTAAGGTTTATCCAGTGGTAGTATTAAACAGGATTTCCTTCTTTTTTTATGTTTGAATTCTATTCAGTTGTAGGCATAGTCCATATTTACTTTATGTTTTTACTACTGATGGACATTTAGGGTTTTTTCACCTTGTGGCTACTATGAACAGTGCTGAATGAATATGAAATGCAGATACCTTGTCAAGATCTTAATCTTAATAACTTTTGATAAATAACCAAATGTGCAATTACAGGATCATATGGTAGTTCCATTTTTAATTTTTTTGAGAATTGCCATATTGTTTTCAATCATGGTGGCAATGTTTTACATTCCTATCAATGCACAAGCACACACTTGCTATTTCTCTCCATCATACCATCTGAAATACTACTGATAAATTGACATCCTGGGAAGAATCCGGATTGTAGTAGTCATTTGTGTTTTATCAAATATTCCATACTCTACTTTGCAGTCATGTGGCAAAATTACACTTTACTTACTTATTATACTTAGGTATGGTCATGCTAATTTGCTTTGCAAATGAAATGCTGGTGAAATGATATATGCCACTTCTTGCCAGAATACTTAAGAACAAGTGCATGATTCTGCACAGCTTCTCCCTGCTTCAGAGATAATCACATAAGCTTGTGGTGAAATGAAGAGTCTTACAATCTGGTTTGATGAGCAACTATGATAAGCAGAACCCCCAGATGACCTACAATGATCACTTAGCATGAACACAAACTAAGAATCAATGTGCTAAGTCATGAAGACTTGTGGGATGTGACTGATTCTAAGAGAGTGCATAAGAAATGTGTTGAGCTAACCTCATTAAAATAATCAAGATCATATAGAAAAATTTTAACATGTCAATAATGTATTCAATATCAAGGCATTAAAATATTTGAAGGGTTTATGAAAAACAAATGATAAAGAAATGCCTTTCCTCGATTTCATAACCAAAAATAGTGTATCCAAGGAATAGAGTTCACTATACCCAACTTACTCAAAGGTATGTATGTCACATACAGAGATAACCCATATAATATTTGGAGGCTATGTCTGCTTTCCATCTGTGATTTTGGAAATTGTTTCTGGCCCTGAAGTCCACAAAAAAGTTGAGAAGGCATTATGGGAGCATGTTTTAAAGTCACGGTTGGTATATTGAGCTATGCTAGGGATAGACAATGAGTATTTCCAACCTGAGTTTCTTTGTGTACCATATGTGAAAAGGGATTCTGTTATCATAATGGATGAGCTATTAGCTAAAATGGCTTCCAAACTAGCTGCCATATCCTATGATGTTAGATTACTAACCTTGTCAAGGAATTAAAATTTAATGGTAGATTCACAATTTTTATAGATGGTTGAAAAGCAGAGTGGCTAGCCTGTTAGATAGGTGGATAGATTGAATGATAGATCTATCAAAAAATAGATAGATGCATAGCTAGACACACACATAAATACATAGATGTATGCCTAGTAACATCCACTGCTACTAACATTAGCTGGTAGCAATAAGCATACTTACAGTAGTAGCCATTCACATTCACAGCATCAGACCTTGGTTCTGGCATATCACTCTTCACTAAAAAGAACAAGGCCTACTTAGATGAATGGATGATTGTAATGCTAGAAATAAGTAAAGCTAGAAAATGAACTAGGACAATCCTATAGTGCCTGAAAGTAAAGAACTGCTCAGACTGTTGATAGGAAAATGTCAAAAGGATACAGCTACAGATTCAAAAGAGCTTACTGTAGCCAAATCTGGGGAATTTTCAGAAGTAAAATAAGTAAATGATAGCAGTAAATTATAATCTATAAGGGAATATAGAAGTTCAAGAGTTTTAAAGAATGATTAAACAAATAGATTACTGAAAAGGTAATTATTTGGTACCTATCATAGCAGTACTTGTTTCAATCAAGAATCATCATTGGCTGCTAAAATCAACAGATAAAACTCTGATGAGAAAAATGTATGTACAGAATTTCATGTTTATTAATTATGAAATATCTACTTTATAGTAAAAAAATCTAGTAGATATCACCTTCATCAAAGCTAATGCTAACTGTGATTAAAAGATGAATTATGCACCACATGTTGTATGCTATCATGCATTAAAAAACATAAAGTATCATTCTTGAATTTCTGCCAAAAACACACAATTCAAGCAAGACAAAACACAAATTGAATGGCATTCCATACAGCACAGTACTTTTACTCTTCAAAAATATCAACATACTCAAAACTGGAGGAACTCTTATAGATTAAATGATATTAATAAGGCAGAGCAATTAAATTCAAGTTATACTCCTGGATTGGATCCTGGACCAGATTTCAAAGGGTAATTGGCTAAATTTAAATAAAGGGTATTTTATACTAATATTAATATCCTGACTTTGCCAAGTGTATATGGTTATGTTCTTGTTTTTAGGAATGCACACTAAGTATTTAGAAGTATTACCACAGCAAGCTCTTCTCAAATGTTTCAGAAAAAGATATAGGTTTTTATATGTAGATATGGCTAGATACATATATACACACACATATATATGCTTATAGGTAATTCAAGAATGACAAAGCAAATGTGCTAAAAATGTAACAATTGTTACATTTAAGTATAGGATTTATGGGAAAGTTCTACACTATTTTTTGCTCTAAGCTTGAAATTATGTGAAAATTGATGCCATGTTGAATATTTTCTTTCACGCTTATTAAAATTGTTATGTTTCATCTTTTCCTGAATAATAATTCATTTAAAAATATTGTTATCTGAAAAGTGTAAACATTTTATTCATATGGAGATATGTTCTGTATGAATCCAGTATTTTGCATCACTGGCATATTTTGAAAATTGAGTGTGTTTTTGCTGAATGTACTGAGAATAACTTAAAGAGGCATGATTTACGAAAGCTGGAACAGAAATGTGTAGAGCATTGGTTAGCTGTTTTTCTGTCAGTAGGGAAGGATACGGAATACTTGAAATAATAAAGAACAAAGGTTTCAGTTTGTTATTCCATGTTGTTTATTCTCCTTGTTAATTATACTTGAAGCATAGGAATGGCAAAAAAAAAAAATCATTCAACTGTGAAATTGTGGTAGTAAATCATTTGTGTAACATTTAATTGTATAGCCTATGGGGAATTTATGTTAAATGTTTCAGACAAACTATGGATAAGGTTGGAGTTTTAGTTAAAGTTAGATAATTTGCTTAAAAACAATGACACACAGTAAATTAAGTAAACTAAATCAAGTTTTATTTCTTCGAAGTTATTTTAATCCAAACCATATTTCTTAGATCTTTTTAGATTTTATAAGTCATTCATAATCTAGTCAAAGAGAGCAATTTATAGACGGATTATACCATAATGGGGTAAAAGCATCAAAGCAGGAACATAATAAGGAATTAGAAAAAACTGACTATATATATATTCCTGTGTGCACACATACACATATACGTATCCCTGAATGTGTACCTGGGTAGCTTTACAGAGACAGCAACCATTGCATGTGCATATTAAATAGTGCTCGGCAGTTTGTGATACAGAGATTAGCAAGGAGAGGGGAAATATGTTTCAGTTCATGCAATGATGTGGAGGTACGAATGAGCATGGAGTAGAAAGCAAGTGATGAGAAATTTGATATATATTACCAACAACATTTTATTCTATTATTATCATTCTTAATAATTATCAATTATTATGTTTTCCCTAGTATTATTTCACCATTATTTCTTTTGCTCAAGTGTACTAATATTTGGAAATCTTATTTGTAAACAAATCATCTTAGAGAATCTCAGAAACAGATGTTTTGCTTGATGAAGATCTATAATGAACTCCCCATCCCCCTGATGAGATTCAGAAAAATCCTTAGAGATTATCGCAATGCTGTTTGAAATTCATTATCCTAGGTCATCTGGCCCAATATTATTTGTATGCAAATGTTCCTCTATTTTACAGGTTTGTTACTGAGAAACTCTGAGCTGAGCCATCATTTTTTTTTTAACTGCATGGATGTTAACACAGAGTTTTATACCATAGTTGCTTGCATATTAATCAGTTGTATCAGGCAGAGTGAGTGCATTTATGCTGCTGTAAACCCAGGCCTCGGTATCGTACCACAAAAAGAGTTAGTCATGGATACTATATGACACAGAAACTAAAGGCTTTGCTCACAGTGAACATTCAGGAACCCACAATGATGAAAGTGCCTTTTCAACAGAATCTTCCCTGACAGTCTTTGACAGAGAGAAGAGACTTTAGTATATCATTCCTTGCCTCCTAAATCTGCCACTTCACATTTTATTGGTCAAATAAATCCATACATTTATGCCAAACTTAACCAATGTGAGGGAAATAGAATCCTCACATGTTCCTGAAATTGTACTTATGACTTCTACACTATCTATGCCTATTCATCCTACAGACGAACTTTCTCCTTAATTATCAGTACATTCAATTTATATCATTTTTATATGTGTGATTAAGAAGGAACTCATGATTCTTTTTTGAAAGAACTTTAGAGCTTGACAAACATAGCCTTTAAGTCATAGACTTAAAAGCTGTAAGATTAACCTATGGGCATTGATGACTGTATAGAGGAAAATGAATCCAGTCCAAGCAAAGGCAAGTAAAATAAATAAAAACTAGAGAGAGAGAAACACTCAGTGTAACAGAGGGGAGCTTTTATTTTGTCAGTGATGTACTCCTTAGTATGTCCCATGTAACAGCAGGATACTGAATTTTGTATACATTTGGGTTCATCTGTTTTCACTGTATATCCCTAATAGTTCCCAAAGGTGATCCTTTCAATATTCATTTGCAAATTAAATAATTAAAAGTTTTGCTGAGGGAATCCACTGTGTGTGCCTGTGTACACATAATAAAGTTAGTCATAACTAAATGTAGAAAATTATGCAATATACAGCTGGTGTAAAATTTAAACTGATTCCCTTTGGCATTGCCGTCTATTAACAGGATGTTGGTGCTGCCTTATTCAGAGGGCAGGGAAGAGTCTCACCTAGACTGAGGTCTTAATCTTCAATAGAGGCCTGTATGTCTCACCTGTTGTAATGTCTATGTTCCACATTTTATCATGCTGGGCTAGTTGCTTTAGGCTATCAGAAATGTTAATTGTGGTAATTTATCAGTGTTCCTTTGCTTGCACTGGCTTTCCTTTCAGTCCTTAAATCTCTCTGCCTGGATATGGAATTAATCAACTGTACTACTAGGTCAATCAGTGTAACTACTTTTCTTCCTAATTGCTGTTGCACTCATCTGGATGGTTTTAAAACTACTTCTATCACTGGAAACCAACTACCTAGTCTGTATTGCATCTCACAATGACATCTGCTTTTTCACAGATGCCTTTTTTTTTTTTTTTTTTTGCTGTAAATAGGATATTTTATAGGACTCTTAATTTGGGCTGAAAAACAGGTCCTTTTCCAAAAGATATTTTCCTTTTCCTTTAAACATTTACAGAACATCTATTTGGGCAGATACTGTGCTAAATGCTAGGAATTAAAAAAAAATGGACTATGGCACCTATTGCTCCTAAGACTCTATTAATCATTCCAAGCCAAAGTATCCAACAGCAGCTGGACAAGTCCCTTTAAAGCAAGTCTCTATTGGATGTAAGGCAATCACAAATATTTAGGAAAATAGCAGACCAGGTAATATTTATCTATTACTGTCATGAGGGTAAATAATGAGAGATCTTCCAACTTATGTGAGCTAAAATTTTGTATTTGGAAATTTTTAAGCATTGGCAATTGGTATAAAACATTTTAAACACTGTATGAATCAATAAAACATATACATGATTAAATAAAATCTTAACACTTTCAAGGCTGAGGCTGACTTTTGATGTAAATCATTTCCAATATTGTCCTGCACGTCTTAATAGGTGCTGGCTTATATGCTGTTGATATACTGATCATATAATTCAGGTATGTCTAGACTTAAGTCATAGATAAAGCATTAAGAAAATAATGCATTCAAAACATAACTTGAGATCTCAAAGCTAAATAAGATAACTTCATCTAAAATTCAGGAGCCCACTGAGGGACGACCATTTTCACAGGACTGGGAATTATGGGAGAGAAACCATACACCATGGCAATGAAGCAGGAAAGACATCACTAATCAAATATATTCAATTTAATTACTCAATTCCTCCTACCAAGAAAACATTTCTTGAGTGTCCTAAGCCTTAACAGCATTGTGCTAGGTTCAGGGTTTACAAATAATAACACAGGGATGAAAATCCCTGTGTCTCACCGCAAAAAGAAGGGATATTTTTCAGCAAGATGACTAATTAATAGAGTGATTAAGGAAGAAAAATATTGTAAAGGGGAAAGGAAAGCAAAATTGTCAGATGAAAAAGCTAAGAGAAGATACAATTTTAGGAGGTTAGCCTAGTGTGATGCCATGAGAAGCATGAATTGTACCACAGGGGTTTTCTAATCTATAGAAAAGTTGATGATCAAATATTTCTGGTGGGGAAAATCAACCAAACAAAATCAGTCATTTGCTTAGAGGCCTAAAGGAGTGGGTGACTCCTCAGGAGCCACCAGTAACTAAAACAGAGTGTTTCTTGATGAGCTAAACCTGGAAATATTGTCCTAACAAAAAACAGCCTTTGTTATCATTAGTATGTCTAGATACACGGATTCTTCTACAAAGTAGCTCAGCAGCATCAAGAATTTTGGTCAAGAAGAGAAAAATATAAACTATAAATTTGCCTACATCCCAAGAAATTCAGAACGTGATCATAGGTATGAGTTGGAGAAGTTGGTGCCCAGTCAGATGCAGTGAGTGTGTGGTCCCCTCACACGCTCTCACCTGGCCCTGTCTGACGCTCGCCTCCCCAGCATTCACAATGGTGACATCACATGCTTCAGGTCTTTCTTCAGCACTGAGGCCCCACTCTCCTCTGCACCTATGCACCCAACTACTGGCTGTTTATTGCCTGTTTCCCCAATGACTACGGGTCCAGCTGTGGCTTACAGAAATCAAGCAAGTTTTTTTTTTCTTTTCTTATTTGTTTGTTTTCCTTAAACTTACTGCTTTCTCATTGCTTATTAATTATTCACATTTGACTTATCCAATTTAACTTAAAGTTTCTCTGGACCCCAGTACTTTCTCATATAAAATGAATACTAAAAATTGTCCAAACAAGATTCCATGTTACTACCAAGGATCAACTGATATGACTCATGTACAAGCATTCTGTTAGTTATAAGGGGCAATATAAATGCAAGCTATTTTGTTTTTATATTAAGAATAATGTTAAATGATTGGCTTCACGAACTTAATATCTGATGATTAATACAAATGTTTCATTAATGATGCCACCACCATTCCTGATTCTGAAAAATGATCTAGTTGTTTGTAGCTCATTTCCAAATTATCATTCTCACTCATGCAGAAAAGTTGAAAATGCAAGTTGTGATGATGAAATATCCTCTTCTCTATCATAAAATTTTACTTAGAGGAAGAATTCTGACTGAAGTGCCAAAAGAACATGATAAAGAGTCAAGGACTGCAAGTGTGAAATCACCAAGCAAGTTTATAAAGCTTAGAAACTCCAGGTAGCTGATATATATATCACACATCCAAATGCTAATGCAGCCAGGAAAATAACATCAGCACCAGATGCAGCTATTAGGCATGTGCTCTGGGACAGGTCATCTGTGTTTTTCATCTGACGAATGCACCCTCTGAAGGGAGTACATGATGAACTTTGGTGAGAAAAGGAATACTATAGGGAGAATTTAAACATGAATATTAACTTTGTCTTACCTCTGAAAATGCTCAGGCTCAAATACATTAACTTGATACTGTTTTTCACTTAGTAAATGGCTTTGAGAAATTTTCAAGTTTTAAAATCAGTAGTATGGAAAACAGTTAAAAGAGTAAACAATCTGAAATGCAAATCTTTCTCTTTGAATTGTACAAGTGATTTTGAAGTATTTCTAAGTGTTCAATTCTAAAGTATATAAAAGAATAACAGTAGTTTAAAAAAACATTGAAATTCATCTGCTCCAAAGCTACTTCCATTAATGTGATTGGCCAAAATAGTATATAGAATTTTTGTTAGCTTTATCTTATTAAACAAGTTTCAATGTTCTTTGTAGCACCTAAGAGTAGAACTGTGAATATTGGGATGTTTAACTTCAGTAATATTGTAGTTCCTAAAAATGAATTTTAAAAGATTAATTTAGACTAAGTAACAATGACATCCACATATTTCGCCAACTGAAAGGAACAGTAAACATTATTGCTATCAAATTTTTTTGTCTCTGGTTGAATTTTCCAGGAGCAATGTCTGATCATTTGGAGTCAAACTGCTTATTAGAGAAGAGGAAAGGAAGCAATTGCACTGTGGTGCAGGAAGCTCTGGCATGAGCAATGCCTTTCAGAACATCTCATGTTTGGGCTGGAATGGTTAAGCCTTTTTATTCTTGTTTTACTCAGCGAGAGCTGTGCACTATTCTGGGAAGGATGTGACCTCTGATGAGGAAGTCCTCTGAAGCGAGACCCTGAAGAGGCTGGCAAATGTAGGCACCCCCACAGCTGAGTAAGACCTTCCTTAGAAGTAGATCTGGCTGGTGCATCCCCCTGTCTATGATAGTCCACACCCCTATGCCACCTACATACATCTCTCTGAGAGTTAGGGGAACAGCTCCTATAAAATTCTAGTGTGCACCTTTTGCTGAGGGAAATTTGGAAGAAAGAGGTTAGTGAAACTAACCTATAGTCCCTGGTACTGCAACTGGGTTCTGGGTTCACAGTTACCCTTCATTTCCCTCCTCCACTGGCACACTAGATAATCCCATCATCAGTGACCATATATGTTGGCCTTAGTGGTTTACCTGGGGACATGATGCAGATTCTCACCCCTGAGGTGCCCAAGTGTCTGGTCACTCTGACCTTCTTATAATAGGGTGTCCACACCTATCTATTTTTAGTCACCATTGGGCAAGGGGATACCAAGAAGCACTCAAATGGATCACTTGCGTTCACACAAATTTTGCTATACTTGCACATGTAGGCAGCCCAATCTTCTCCTCATGAACAGAGTCAATTACTCCTGCTATGACAGTGAGCCCCTTTTTGTAGGTAACTTAGAATTCAAAGGGACTCTGAAGTGTCCCTGGGGAAATTGTACCCTCTTTAAAAAAAATGCTAACTTTGCAGAGTCCAGAGTTGCATAATGGGGAGCACAAAAGACCCCTGTGGGTCACTGAGAATAAAGGTAAATGAATGTTGCATCCACTACTTGGTTCCTAGGACCCTAATCAGGGCAAAGTACCATACTGTGATTTTTGATCTGGGGCATATGCAAAGTCCTGGAGAATGCAGCATTGTTCTCAAGCGGTGCCTCAGTAGGCTGCTCCAATCAGGACCATGGGTTGTGAATCATAAACTATGTGATATGCCCAGTGGTTCCCATGATCAGGGGCCCATGACCGCATCACTTCTGTTGTAAAAAGGGACTCCTAGTCTGCTACTACGATACATGGAATCGCACGCCAGTAGATCAAACACTGTTTAAGCCCTTGGACATGGTACTGGATGAGGTCCTAAGCATCTATTCTTATGAAAACAAGCAACTTGATTTATGGGGTAGAAGGGTCCCATCGTCAACATGCCCACTTCTGTCACCAAGGCTGTAGCACATCAGCACTGGAGTGGCTGATGACAAGAGCTGGCTGATATCTCTGGCTACACAGGCCATTGTCTACTCTGCTGCTTAGTACCTTTGATGATTGCTGTTGAGTGTTTACATGTGATGAAAGTCCTTCTACTCACACTTTATGCCCATTCTTCGACATGTATCCATAGGCTTCTACCCCAAAAGCCCCCCCCCCAACATTTCAACCTCTCTTCTAATAGTCTCCTGACCTGTTAGCTAAGCTACTTGACATTATTCATGAATCTACCTAGACTTTAAACTTGGGATACTTCCCTTCTCACGCTTAAATGATGGCCACGTGAACTGCTTTAACCTCAATCTATTGGGAAGACTTTATAAGGTATTTTTATGACTATCCTACAAGGTTATTTTTGTGTGAAGCTATAAAGCAGCTACCATCCAGTTTTCATCTTATGTCTACATATTAAATCAAAACATGTGTAAAACATTCTTGGACTCTTCCCTTCCTCCCCGTGCTCATAGTACAGCGTTACCCTAAATACCTACCCATAGTGTATGGGTGGGATGGTCTACCAGTCATACAGCTTCCCTGTATCCCATACTCTTATTTGGGCTGGATCCTGATCTACCACTGCTTTCTTACATTGAATTTTTGTTGTATTTTCAACCTTATGATTTGGTCACATCCATATGCCTTAACTCATGATGAGCAGTTCTCACTCTGACCACATGTTACTTGGAGTCTTTTGGGAAATTATTCCACCTCCATGAGAGGCTGATGGCACACCAGAAGTTGCTTTTTGAAAGGAGTATTTATTTGTTGCTCATGGCAAAGCTTCGTTCCAGAACCTCAAGGAGCCCCTATTGTGATGCTCTTACTGGGACTCACCACAATTTCCACACAATATCTTTTTCCATTATTGATATCTCAAGCATGACACTGTCTGCCACATCTCTTGATCTAAGCAGAAAGACTGTTCGCACTGCATCATGGAACTGTCTGTTCTTCTCTGGTTCCTGTTTAAAGCTTGCGGCCTTTCAAACTACACAATACATGGGTCAGCCCAATATTCCAAAGTGTATTCCAAATATGCTGCTTTTAGAACCTGAAGAGACTCATCTGTTTTTCACTTTGGTAGGAATGTTTTATGCAGCAGACGAGAGAACTACTATTTTTCAGGCTGTGACTGAGCCAAAATGTCTAGAGGGTAATTTCCTTTCTCTGTACTCGCCATTTCCACATCACTTTTGCCGTAAAAAGCCACCTCTTGCTTCTTTATATGCTACCACCAAAGACTCTCATAGGCATTGACACCAGCCTTTCAGTGGTTCACTTCTCTCCCCCAAATGCTGGGGAGTGCAGCAATTTGCAGTGCAACAGTACTAGACGTTTGCAGTGTAACAGTATTATCCTTTTTATCCCCATGAGAGAATCGCCCACTCTCCCAGGGTGGATATAATCTTTTAATAGTATGATAAAGATATAATCCACATAACACTTAAAGACAACATTCATTATTGCTTAGTATATTCACTGTTGTGCAACCACCATCATGATCTTAATTTATAATATTTTCCCTCCCAAAAGAAACACATATATATGAGCATCAGCCCACTAGCCCCTAACTCCCACCCCCAACCCTAATAACTTTCTATATATTTGCCTATTCTAGATATTTGATATGAATAGAAATATAATGTGTGTGTTTATAACTGGATTCTTTCATTTAGCATAATTTTATCAAGCTTCATGAATTAGTACTTCATTACTTTTTATCTTGAGCAAATTCCATTGTATGGACACATACACTTTATTTCTCCACTCATCAATTGATGGACATTTAGCTTGATCCAATTTTGGTTTATGAATAAAGCTGCTCTTAATATTTCTACACAAGTTTCTGTGTAGACCTTTCATTTAACTTAGGAACTTATTTGGGACAGAATTTCAAAGTCAAATAGTAACTCTATGACTAAATTTTTAAGGAACTCTTTTCCAAAAAGAGTGGGTCCTTTTACATTTACACCAGCAAATATAAGGGCTCCAGTTTTTCCATATGCCTGCTAACATTTATTATTCCTTGTCCTTTTCATTACAGCCATTCTACTGGATGTGAATTGGCTTCATTGCAATTTTTATTTTCATTTTCTTAATGACCAACGATGCTGGACACATTTCCTATGCTCCCTACCTTATGTTTAGAATTTTCTCTATAATTATCATATACCTACTATACTGTATCTGTAAGGATAGTCTCTTCTACTATACTCTTCTAATTTACCTGAAAGGAAAGTTTTAACAATTTAATAGGCACCTTTTGCCCAAAACTCACCATATTCCTCTTGCCACCAGGAATCTTCACAAGTAGTGAGTGACTTTTATTTTACTAATTTTATTGCCTCTTTTCTCAGATTACTCCAGGTGCCAAATGTTGCTGAGTTTTCCAGATGCAGATGTGAGACAGAATTGTGATGTAAGATATGAGGAATCAACATCTGTTAAAGAGACAGAAGAATGATTAGGCAGAGGAAGAAGTCAAACATAGATGTAGGCCAGACAGATTTGGCTAACTAGGTGGGGAGTCCTGAAACAACATTTGCCCATCACAGTGTCCACTTTGGGGTCAAAATAGTCAGTTATTTAAACTCTTGCCTGACTCAATCACCACATGTGGACTTCCTTAAAAGGGATGCACCTCAAATAAGGGCATTCTCTGCAGAAGGAACTAGTTGCTGCAGGCTATCTGCTGATTTTATTCACAAAGGCTAGGCATCAAATCTTTTACTTCCAGAGCAATATGGGTCTCACATCACATGTCTACTGCATATGTCCTATCTGGATGCAAAGTAGAGGTCTTCCTAGTTGCTACATTTTATTAAGTAGCTTGTGGTCCTGTTGAATAATAGCCAAACATTAAATAACTAAGGGACAAATATGAAGTGTTGATAGATAACATATGCAAGGGTTAATTTCCTCTTTTTCAGTTATTAGCTACCTGTATATACTTGTTTTGCTGCCTATTTATCATTCTGTAGAAAGAGGAGTATAAACTGCTTTTTCTTGATGAAATGCATAAAATTGTATAATCCGAGACATTTACCTGATCTGAATGAAAAATCTCTCTCTCAGTATGCATGTGTGCATGCGCATGTGTGTATATATGTATATAGATAGAATATTGCATATATTGCATATATATTCAATCATACACAGTTAATACAATTAAAGAATAAGGTCTTATTGTTTAACATTCTTAAATTGAAATATTGCTTAAAATGATGTTCTCTCATTTAAAAATCTCCTCTGCCATAATCACTTACTTTCATGCTAAAGAAGTTTATTACAAAATGAAAGGCAATGTTTCATCCAGAGTGCCATTGACTTGAGAGAGAACCATAGATGCATTTCTCACATTTTGCTGTTCTTTTCTGTAATTTGACCTTTTGATACGAGGATATAACTCCGTTTTCACTTGTTATACTGCAAATATACTAACCTTTCATGTTTTGGAATTCACTCTTTGGTGAAGAGTTGACTGAAATGAAATATAATACAATACGCATTTTGAAGAACCTAAATCAATTTAAGCAATTTTGTTACAGAGAAGGAAATTTACTTATAAAAGGCAAGTAGTACTGGAATTCCTACCTTAAATAACGGGTGAAATACCCATTTAGACTTAATATAAAGTAGTTTCAAATATGCTTACATAGAGCTGAATAACAAGAACAAATCCTTTTAATATACATTTATATATTGCTTTCCAGGCAAGGACGTTTTCATACAATATGTATTATTTTTTTCCTTAAAAAGCAGACATTTAATTCGATTTGCTCTAATGGCTTCTGTATTTTAATAGCTTGTATATTTATTTAGCTAAAGAGGGTCCAGTGACTGTCTCTTATTCTAAGTAATTTGCACTGTTATGTGCTTTCAACACTTTAACTTAGTTATTCTGTATATTCTGTGAAAAAATTTGGATTTCAGTGAATTGAAATGAAAGGCAAACAAGTGAATTTTTGACATGAGAAAGAACAGCTAAGTTATCATAATTGAAGTACACACATATGGACACACACACATACCAAATGTTATGATTATTTTAGGGAGTGTATTGTTGCATAAGGCATATACCTTATTTTGTAAGAAAATGTTTAAAGTTTTATCTGGTTCTGAAAATAGATGATGGATGGATGGATGGATGGATGGATGGATGGATGGATGGATGGATGGATGGATGATGGATGATAGACTGATCTTCAAAAAACACATTTTGGTAAATAAAAGCAAGATTTGTTCATTCCCCCCCACCACCAAATATATATCTCTGTGCTCCCTAGTTGTCCCATTAATAGAAGAGATGTACGTAAATAATTTCTGCTACCAAGGCTGTCAATTTATACTAGAGCAAGCCAACTCATAGACATGACAACAGGGAGAAATAATGCAGTACCAATAATTTGACAAGATCACAATATCTCAAGCAATACGGGTTGAACTTATCCCTATATTTATTTTAAGATATAGTTCATTCAATTTAAGCTGTGCCCCTCCTCTTATCTCAACTTAAAAATAGGAGAAAGAACAGGGGGTCATAAGGTTTCACTTAAAAGTCACCTTTCTTCAGGATATTGTTTTTTCAGGATAATGTGATTTTGAAGATCAATCTATCATCCATCCATCCATCCATCCATCCATCCATCCATCCAACATGTATTTCCAGAACCAGATATAACTTTAAAGATTTCCTTACAAAATAAGCAACAATACACTCCCTAAAATAATCTTAAAATCTTCCTTTTTTTTTTCTTGAGATAGATAGAGATTTTCTTTCCCTAAAACTTTAAACATTTATCAGATCTGGTTCATCTCTGTTTATGTTAACATTTCTGAGAACCATAACCTAGCCTCAGAGTATGATATGAATCAAAGTCTTGCTTTTAACTAATCTTAAATTCTATATTAGCTAAATAAGTAAGTCCTTCTTCCTAAGACCTGACACTACAAATCTTTCTTTTTAGCCAGCACTGTAACTTAAACAGAACGGTTAGAAGCTAGAGATAAGAAAGACATTTCTCTGTTTTTATGAACTTTTTATTAAATTCAGATACCTGCGGAACAAGTATCAGATAAATGAACTAGTTGTCATCTGGTTTCTAATTCTTCTCTCTTCTCCCTCAAATCTCACCACATTTCTTGAACTTTCATGCAGTTAAGTTTAAAGTTCTGCAGTCAAGAATAATTTGCTGCCTAGAAACCAATCTGTATTTATTCAAGGATAATACAACCATCTTTCTATTAAGCACCAATTATGAACAGGTAATGGTACTCAAGAGTCAAAGATGAACAGACATTGATGAAGGACAGGAAGATGAAGTTTATCAAACTGGTCTTTTGCTATAGTTAGAAACATTCCCTTACTACCAACAGTGCACAAACATGTGCATAAATATATATATGAGAGAATGAATAGTGGCCCATATGGGCCACTATTCATTCTCTGCTTTTCTATTTGAAGCCCATTTCCATTGTCCGTAGCTTGGGTGGCTTTCCGTTCTTTCTGAATACCATAGTCTAGATAGTCATCATTTTGTCCAAATGTGCTGATAACTTCATTTAAACCCCAGCAGGCAACATGCAGGTCTCCGTTATAATCATATGTCTCATATCAGGCAGGAAGTTTTCAGAATCAGTGAAATCGCCCAATAGTTTTTACTTTTTTTAACCACATTTTCCTTGACTTTATTATTTGTATGCATTTGTCAGGGTCCATAAAATCTATTTTCCATTTTTCAAAAATTTGCCTTATACCACTTTGCATTTATGAAAGACATATTAGCACTTGTTTTCAGTGATGAAAGAAATTCAAAGAGTACTTTCACTTTTATAATAAGAGGCAAAAAACAGGAATAGCTGCGGTGTTTTGCAACAGTGGTTCAGCAGTGGGGGGTGTGAACAAGATTAAGAGATGTTGTAAAGACAAAGGCACACCTTTGTCCCTCATCCCCTCTGGCACACCAGAGATGGGTTCCTGACTCCTGTCTGATAAAACCACCCCTGTCCTTTTAGAAATGCCTTACCCAAGAGACACACCTTTGAAATGTTAAAAGGTGCTTATCTCCTGCAGGTCCCTTTCCTTCTGCTGAAGTCCCCTGATTGGGGGGGGGGGTTTCCTTTCTTTACTGTCTCCTTATGACAGTTAATTGTCAAGGTATAAATATGACCCCAGCTTAATAAAGACTTGGTCATGCTCTCCAAGTCCCCAGTCAGTGAGCTGGTTTCTCTCTGATCATACTCAATATCTTCTGTATCATTTCTTCTTCCTTCCTGCATGGGACTTCTAACAAGAAAGTACCTCACTCAGCAGTGAAGAAGGAACTACCAAGTTCCTTTCAGAAACTACTTCATACTGGTGGTTTGTGAATCACGTCATTCCTGCTTTTACTATATATTAGCATTGCTTTATATTTTACATGTTATTTGGTATGCCTTGGTCCTTTAATTTACATTCTGCGAATGCTCAAATTTTTTTCCACATAAATTAATGATAATTGTTTCCTCATTTTATGCCATTTCAGCTTATGAAAGATTTCATTGGGAGACTCTATATGCTGTTGCCAGGGAGAGTGTACTTCCTTCTATAAGGGAGTGTCGAACTTTTAAGAGGTTGCATTCACAAAGACTGTTTGGAATCCAATCTAAGTGTTTAACTCCAATAAGTTTCTGTAATAAAAAAAAAATAGTGCACAAATAATGTTGACCATAGGAGGAAGCCTTATCCAGAAGGACACAAAATAAGACAAGCGTAATTAAAAAAAACACTGGATATCAACAGAACACAAGGTATTACAGGGGTAGTAGATGGGGCTCTGGAAGTGAATAAAACACTGTTACTATACTAGTTTATTTTCTTAGCACCCACGTGATAATTGTCAAGAAATCCAAATTTTCAGAACCTCTTGAGATTTTGCTGAATATATTATGTATTAAAAAGTTAATAATATCCCTCTCTCAGAGACAGTATGTGAAGTAAAGCAATATTTATTTAGGCTTTAACAGAGGAAAATGGTTAAGATTCAACAATTTGAAAAAAAAAGTGGCAATGTTCTTATGATTCACAGCCATGTATATATTTGCAGACAAAAGTCACTAAAAAACTTGCAGCTCTTACTGTTTCTTTGAGAAAGCTGGTATATTCATAAAGTCCCCTTCCACCATACCTCCCATCATACCACTAGAGACTTGGAAGCAGAAACAGAAAATTTGCTTTTTTCTTACCATTCCTCTAAAAACATTATGATATCCTTAGCATAAGTTTTTGGTTGATGATTCAAGGGTATAATCTATATAATTATATAATTATAAATATATAAAATATAACAAATATGACATAATTATATGACGACAAATATATGTGAACTACATATACAAGTATATATAATTATACATAATTATATATAATTATAACTAATCTGTATAATTTCCCTATAGGGGAAAGGTTAACAGATAAATAAGGGGAAAAGTAGATGGACACTTTTATGAACTAAAGTTTGTGGGGGACGGAAAAAGAAGGCTGCCTGTTGAACGAGTCTGCACAAGTCTGAGGAACTATAAATTCCTACACACCTGAGCAAGCACAGGTTATCAGGAAGCCCTGTAAAATAAATCAGTTTAGATAACAAAGGCATCTCATAGAGGGTCTGGTGATAGCCATCTTACCTAGATAAGCAAACCCTACAGAAAGCTAGCCCCCAGCAAAACTTAAGTCAGCAAAAGGCTGTTAAAATGCTAAACTGTATAATCTGAACTGTATAGAAGCTGAGTGAAAAAAAAATTCAGGCCGCAGACAAAGAGGATTGCTGTGTGCCCTCCTGCCTAAGTGTTGTCTTAATTACAATCCTCACCCCTTCCCTCAGGCACTGTTCTCTATCACAGCTGGACTGTGGCAAAACTTAGAAACAGGATATGATTTAGGATATGCTAAGAATGAGAAAAAGGCTGGTACTGAGCGAGGAGAGAATTTGGGCTCGTTCATTTTGAAGATGCAACCAATTCAGCAGGTTGAGAGGACTGATATCTGTTAGTAAATTTTACTCTTATTTTTTCCTTTCACAATTGTTATAGCAGCTGACAATCTCTTTCTATTGGCTTTCCAATAGAAATAGTGGGTGCTCTGTGGTCCAGTAAATTAATGGAGAACATTTATGAAGAATTGAAGAGAAACTTTTACTTTTTATTCATTTCCATAACTCTTCCTACAACTAAAGACCAGGGATACCACAGAAGCAACCAAAAGGAAGACAGAATGGCTCTTTCATCAGGGTAAATACATATGGACTTGAGGCAGCCCCATTTGGGTAAGTTCTTCGGAGATAGAGCCACATATGTCTATTAATTGTCATAAATATTCACTTAATTTACATCTGTAGTCTGCCCAAACAGATTGTCAGCAACCTAATATCAGGACCACGCCATATATTTTCCTCCCTCCTCTTTCATCCTGGTTATCTTATTTTTTTCCATAAATGTAAAGTAGTGGAGTTCAATCATAGTACACTAACTGTAAAAACCAGTCAACTTTACTTTTTATAATATCTCGTTTCAAGCTCTTTGATTCTCTAATAGACAGAAAGACCCTACCCCTGTTTTACCTGTTTTGATATATCATTTCCTCTTGGGAAAGCACTTTCAAAGTGGAGCAACTACTTAATTTCCTTCTGAGGTTATCTTCTTAAATACTTGAAGACATCTGTTAAGCTTGGATAGCTTCCTTTTTTGTGGCTCAATAGTCAGTACTTCATTTTGTTCAGAGAAATAATTTCCTATCATTTAATATTTTCAGCTGATGTTCTCTGGATCTTTTCCAGTTTCTCCCATATATTTTTATAAACAGGGGGATTTAAACTTTGCTTCCAAAGATTTCCAGGAAGAAGACTTCAGAATTATCTGTTTCTTCCAAGTTCAACACTCTTCAAAACAAGAAGCACAGTTGCCTTTGTCTCTATGGGGGTGTGGTCCAGTTCAGGCTTGGCCAACTATCCCTAAGGAATTTGTTATCAGCTGAGGTCTCAAGTCTTCAGCTATGAGAAACAGTCTAGACTTCATGACTCTAAGTGCTGGGGTGAATTTTGGAGCTTGAACAACTTCTACCAAGAAAAGTGTAGGAAGTGAAAGATGAACACATATCTTTTTGACCTTTCTACAGAGAGGTTGCACTTGCATTACTTCCCTTTATATCTGGACTATCCTGTGACTGCTTTGATCAATAGAATATGAAAAAAAAGTAATGTTTAGCCTCGCCCTAGGCTGGCATAATTAGCTCCGGACTGGGGAACTTCAACAGTGGGCACTTATTTCTCACAATTTGGCAGTTGGTAAGTTCAAGATCAAAGTGTTGGCAGATTCAGGTTTTTTTTAGGGGGTGACCCTCTCTTTGAGTTTTAGCTTAATATCTTTTCACTGTATTCTCATATGGCAGAGAAAGACTACATTATCCTGTTTTCTCTTTACTTGGGCCATCTGTATGATCTAATCTAACCTCAATTACTTCTTAAAGACCCCAATTTTAAACACTGGCTTTTAAGGCTTCCGCATATGATAAGGGGGGAGGGTAAAAATATTCAGTCCAAAAGAATAGGTCTAACCTTTAAGAGGACTAGCTGTTACCATTTCCATCTCTTGAAGCCTAAAGCTGCCATGTAAGAAATTCAACTACCTGTGCGAGAGAACTCCTGCAGAATAGAACATATAGAGACAGACTGTCATCTGATGAGGCCCAGCCTTTTAAAAGTCAGGCAGTCAAGTTAGTAGACATGTGATAAAACCAGAGTTGTCCGACCATCAGCTAAATCTCACCGTTTGGTCATGTACACACCACATGGAACAGAAACACTGTCTCACCAAGTCCTATAATAGGATATAATAAACTGCTTTGGCTAATCACTAGTATTATAATGAGGTTTTGGAGCAAGAGATAACTAGAAGAACACAAATACCTCTCCACATTACCATCTTTTCTGTATGCCTCTCAATAGTCCCTTAACCTGTAAGTATCTTTGAGAAGTTTGCCTAAGTGGCTGTGGTGATGGCTCTGATTTCTGGGGTTTGCTTTTATCATATAAACAACATTTAGTATTTTTCCAAGAACCTGGTTTTCTAAGCTTCATGGCTACTGCATTTAGCTCAACCAGGGACACTGAGGAAGAACAAAATAGTCATTATTTTTTTCTCTTTATGGTAGTTTCTATAATTTCCATCTCGCAGTTCTGAGCTCCCAATTAAGTATGACCATCATGCTGCAGAGGTCAAGTGGAGATAAAATGCAACTTATCCATTATCATAGGATTAGCATAAACTCTACTCCAATCTTTTCTAAGTCAAACGGTAAGTGTTGTGTCTCATGTTTTTACAAGAAAGATTTAATCTTTTACAGGAATAAAGTTATAGTGATGTGATGAAGAAGGTGATTAAATTGGTACAGGATGGGACAGAACTGTAGTACATCCTAATATTCCTTAGTCTGTCCTTAAGATACTAATACTTAGTATCTTAGTAATACTTAGTCTATGTTTCAAGATAATGATTCCTAAATTTAAGGATCTTGACTGAAAACAGAGGTCTATTTTTTGAAGGTGCTGTGGATATTAGTTTCTTTCTCCGTACTTTCTCTTCTAAGAGATCATACTTCAGTTACATTTTCTAAAAATATTTCTAAGTTTCAAAGCATGATCTGACACAAGCAGACTACATACTACATGATTTTTAATCAATGAACAGAACTCGATCCTCCTAGAATGATGTACTTCAACTGGGCTTGATCTTCACTGACCCATCTCATGCACTAATACTGCATCAGAAGAAAGTGCTTATTTCCCATTGGTTCATTACCTAATCTCAGGAAATCAAAAGACTTTTGTTCCTATAGATCCAACTATTAAAAAAATATTTCAGGGTATGTCATTACAGCTATCAACACACTTTCAACTGTATCCGATTATTTTCACTTTAACTGCAAAAAACATAGTTGCTTTCTACACCCTTTCCCTGCGTCTTAAGGCGTGAAAGTAACAGATGCTTAAGAATATCACACACACACACACACACACACACACACACACACACACTCAGGCAGAGTGCTGGGAGAACTGACATGAATTCCTCAGTGTTTCAATTTACTCTCCTATGCTGCTTTCTGGCTACTCAGAGGTGTATCTAGTATGATGTGAATAAGGATGCCCCGAATAAGGGACACATTTGTAGGCACTCTTTAAGTCAGATACATCAAAATAAGTCAATCAAGAAAGGTAAGTCAAAGACATATAGAAACTATCCCATAGGTAGACCCTCAGTGAATAAAAAGATGGCTGGGGAAAAAAAGTTGGCTGGGATAGTGTTTGTGACCTACAGAAAAGTCAGCAAGGGTAGTTCATTGAATCCTTGGTGAGGAGACTGGGGCATGGACTGAAAATGCAGCCACTTCTGAGCTTTTCTGAATTAGAATAGATTTTCATCAATTGTTAATCTTTTAAAATGCAACATGCAGGAGATGTAGTGAACTGAGTGAAACATAATTGGAATGGAAACATATTTGGAATGGATACTAGTCCCTGTATTTCAGGAGTCACGAGTGGTTAAGATAGTATGGGAAGGCTCTCTGAAGCTTAGATTACCTATTTGCATGTATGTTAAAATTCATGAATACTTAATTCTGTGAACTTGAGAAGCCATTAGGTTAATATAAAGAAATATTTAGGTCAAAGGAGCACATAAGATAGATTCTGAAAGTTGCGGTTATTTTCATATTATACATCAGCAGTAAAGGAAGAAGAGATAAGGGGCATCTGGGAGACCAAATTCTACATGATGCTGAGGAAGATGCTAGCCTCAGGGTCCTGCCCTTAGTGATGACTTTTTCAAGGTCTTATATATGATCCAGTGTTTTGTAAAAAATTCAAATTAATATTACTTTTTGTAACTTATTGTTTCATTCTACTGTGAAATGCTTTCTGTCACATTTGCCTTCTACCAGATGCGACTGGTGTGGCCAGAAACACCTTAAGGTGGATTGGGAAACATTTACTTTGGATTTACCGGGGTATATGTACATGGTTTCTAGCCAAGCCCATGGTTATTTCTAGTCATCCATATAGCAGTGGCTTCAGGAAAATGCCTGTACTTGTTCATATTGTCTGATCCAGTGTTGTGACACAGGTACGCATTACTGTGATTGGAATGTCTTCTAAGTAACTTAGCATTGAAGGCATGTGGATGGGAGGAGGAGAAACCTGGTTTGAAATATACAAAAAACATAGCTGTTCTATGGGAAATTCTTCCACTTATCAGTCATATAACATGATAATGAGAGAATTTGGTTTCCATCGATGTTGTCAAAAGAGAAATTCATTCCAGTCAGAATGATATACATTTGATAACGACACAGTGGATGTCACTATAAATGCATGATATACTTTTTCCTGTTTTGATGGGATTTGTGTGAAAAGAACATAATTTGAATTCTTGTTGGTGTGGTGGGGGAGGGTAACAAACTTGTAGTTTATTATAAACATAATGTTTGGAAAGTTGCATGCTTTATACATACTAGGCACCGGGATTGTGCTTCACTGTGTTCATTCTCAGAAAACAAAAAGGCATTTCAAGTTTGTAGGAACAAATTCTAGCAGATGTAGATGAAAGAGGACACAAAATTGTCACACATTCAGTGAAACAAAACAAAACATCAGTCTAGTGATAGCTCACTTAAAATCACTTCATCAATATATAAAGGTGCAGGAATTTAAATACACATCAGCTTTCTAGCAGCAATTTATAATGAAATGCATTTGAATTCTTGACCTGCGGCTTCTCCTTTACAATGACAGACAAAATTCAATCTGGATCTAAATTCTTATGTGAACTTAGGCAAGTCATGAAACCATTCCGAGCTTGTTTTCTTTGCCCCTAGATCAGAAATAGCATTTTCTTTCCTCATCTAACAAGCTGTCTTAAGAGAATATGGCATAGTATTTATTTTAAGTACCTGTTCACTGAAAAGTGCTGTCCAGTCGTAAGTAGTATTGATACCGGGTCGGGGCACGAGGCAAAAGCCTCCAAATTGCAAACCCCAAGGTCCGTTTCACCTGCGCCTAGCAGTTGCACCTGCGCCTAGCAGTTGCCACTCCAAATTACCAATTAACAACAGGGTTTTATTAACAAGGGAGCTGAACAGGGAGAACAAAACGTCGTGAAAGCCGCACGTGGCAGTTATCTTACCCCAGTCACCATTCTCAGACCCAAAGGTCCCCAAGGCACAGTGCACAGTCCAATGACGAATCC
>PVHY01016518.1:0-33578 GCA_004024945.1 Uropsilus gracilis
GAAGTCGAGCAGCGTGGGACACCGAGAGAAAAGAAAGGAAAGAGGAGACGCCGGCGAAAGGACTGGACTTTGCCAAAGTGCCTTCCTCTGAGGTTCAGAGGGGCAAAGGATTCGTCATTGGACTGTGCACTGTGCCTTGGGGACCTTTGGGTCTGAGAATGGTGACTGGGGTAAGATAACTACCACGTGCGGCTTTCACAACGTTTTGTTCTCCCTGTTAGCTCCCTTGTTAATAAAACCAACAGTTAATTGGTAATTTGGAGTGGCAACTGCTAGGCGCAGGTGAAACGGACCTTGGGGTTTGCAATTTGGAAGCTTTTGCCTCGTGCCCCGACCCGATATCAGTTTGAGTCCTGCTGGGGGCATGTAGTGAGACCTAGTCCCAAAAAACATAGCTGGGCGTGGTGGTGCAAGCCTGTAATCCCAGCTACCTGGGAAGCTGAGGCTGGAGATTGCTTGAGTCCATGGTACCCTGGGCAATGTGAGCCTGCAGTTCCACAGGCAAAAATAGCAAGACCTAGTCTCAACACCCCCCGCACCCCCCAAAAAAGTTACCTTTCTTCACACATCTGGTATGAAGAAAAGTCAGAATGTTTTTAAAATTATTACATTATTAAAATGTAATTTTTGCCGGGCACGGTGGCTCATGCCTGTAAGCTTCAGCCAATGAAGCGGCAGGGGCTAGGGATCGCGGTTTGAGTCCCGCCTGGGGCCTGTTGCGAGACCTAGTTCCAAAAAAATAGCTGGGCATGGTGGCACGCGCCTGTAATCCCAGCTACGTGGGAAGCTGAGGCTGGGAATTGCTTGAGTCTGTGGTACCCTGGGCAACGAGAGCCTTGGGTTCCACAGGCAAAAATAGCGAGACCTAGTCTCCAAAAAAAAAAAGGTAGTCTGTGGATTCACGCAATCCCCAGCTTCAGCCTCTCAGGTAGCTGGGATTACATGCGCCCACCACCATACCTGGCTGTTTTTTTCGAGAACCAGGTCTTGCTATGTTGCTTGGGGTAGTCTCGAACCTGCAAACTCATGCAATCCCTGTGCTTTTGAATCTCAGTGCTTGGATTATAGGCATGCGCCATCACGCCCGGCAAAATGTAATTTATAAAATAATGAGTAATGCATGAAAATTCACTAAAATTTATTTTTGATATTTAGCATTAATATTCTTAGCGACTAAGTTGAAAAGACTTGTTTGAGCAGGTGTTCATAAATTCTCCTTTGTTTAGTATTCTTTATCACCTACTCATTATTTTTACTCCTTACCCAAGGAACTCTCGTCTCCCCACAATTTATTATTTACAATGTTTCACATAATTTTGCTTTTATGAGCATTTCTAAACTATCTGCCTACCAGATCCAACATATCTGCAAATTAATGAATAAGAGACTGACAATTATTTAATTAGCTATGCATCCATGTGAATTTCATTGACACCAAGGAATAGAAGATAGGCAGTTTACATTGAGTATTTTAATCTTGTAGATTTAATCTTCATGTTTAAACATATTTTTTCCTAAACCTATTCACAATCATCAGCCACTAAATAAAACTTTTGTTTTCATTTGGAGTCGTGAGTGATGCGATTATTCAAGTATAATGTACAAAATATATAAAATTGCTCATATATTTTAAAAAGCTAGCATAATCCTGTAAAATCAAATGAAAATTGCTATTCTGAAAAAAGTACTTGTTATTCAGCGTTATGGAAAAAAGCACTTGGTATGACTAAATGGGCATCTGTAGTTACTATCTCTTAAATATTCAATTTTAAGAACATTTGTGGAAATTCACATAGTAAATAAATCAGGCTTCCATAGTGAAAAAAACAATTGTTTGAAGGTAGAATCCTAAGAAAGTAAGTAATAGGAGATGAGGTCTAGAATGTTGGAATTCAGGAGCAAGAATAATAAGCTGAGAGAAGCTTTTCTTCTTTTTCTTTTTTTTTTTTTTGAGACTAGGTCTCGCTATTTTTGCCCGTGGAACCGCAGGCTCTTGTTGCCCGGGATACCACACACTCAAGCAATTCCCAGCCTCAGCTTCCCAGGTAGCTGGGATTACAGGCACGTGCCACCATGACCAGCTATTTTTTTGGAACTAGGTCTCACTACAGGTCCCAGGCGGGACTTGAACTAGCGATCTCTAGCCCCCGCCGCTTCATAGGCTGAAGCTTACAGGCACGAGCCACTGTGCCTGGCTGAGAGAAGCTTTTCTGAGTCTGTAAATGTTGTTAAATTTAACTACCCACCTAAAAGTCATTTAGTGAGACCTTATTATCCTTTTCAATCATCATGTAAAAATATTACCTTTAAGAGATCTCATTCCAAAGACCATTTGTAAGATAGAAACAATTCCCCAATTCCCTGACACCATTTCTACCTTTGAACTGCTTCCAGTAAAATATTCTCCAGTCATCTTTGTCAATAAAATCCTTCCAATAATTTCTTCCCAAATATCTGATATATCTTTCCCAGATTAGGAAACAATGTCTTCAGGATACTCACATACCAGTAATCTGTTTTGAGCATTTGGTACATTTGATAACAAAATGGCAAGGCAGTAATAGTTCAGTGGAAAGGGAAAAATATGCTGGGTTAAAAAAAGTAGGCTCTATAATAACTGCTGGCAAGGATGTGGAGCAGCTGGAACAGTCATTCATTGCTGGTGGGCTGTAAATGAATGGTAGAGACATTTTGGAAAAGAGTTTGGTACTTTCTTATAAAGTTAAACATACACTCTCCATAGGACATAGGAATCCTTCTGCTGGATATTTACTAAGAGAAATGGAAACATACTTATATAAAAATAGATAGTTATTTAGCAGCTTAATTTATAGATGCCTTAAATGAAAACAACTCAAATGCTCATCAACTGGTGAACAGATTAATAAAGTCTTATCTCACCAGAAAATGGTAATGGAACACTGCTTAGCAATGAAAAGAAACAAATGACTAATTATTGTAATCATATGTATTAATCTTTTTTATGGTAAGTGAAATAAAGCCAGACTAGGGACAGGGGGGCAAAATGAAAAAAAAAAAAGGATGGAGGGCAGGGGCAAAAAAATAAAAGCCAGATTGAAAAGACAATTGTTAATAATTTCACTTGCATGACATTTTAGAAAAGGATAATGCTTTTTGCTAGAAAAGTCAAAACTGTAAGGGTTGGAAAACAAATCAGTGGTAGTTAGGACTGGAATATGGGAAAACAGTCACTACAAAGGGGGGGTATGAGGAATTTTCTGGGTAATGGAACTATAGTATGTGCTGATTTGGTGATCTCACACAATTGTGTTAACCAAAAATCAGAAATGTACACTAATATAAATGTATAAAAGTGACTTTTATTCTATGTTTAATAGATTTAATAAAAATGACTCAAAAAGCAAGAAAAGAGACCTGGAGTTATCTCTTAGTTACTAACTGGGTTTGGATTAGTCACTTAAAATTCATTTCTCTTTTTATAGAATGGGAATTATATTAACTCTAAAAGATGCTTGATGAGGAACAAGTGAAAAATCATCTTTGTGGATTTTAAAGTTCCACACAAATACTGTACAGTAGATGGCATATAAATATAAATAAGACAAAGGTACATTAAAAAAAAGAGATTTATTATCTAGTGAAGGAAGTGAGGAAGTAAATAATTAAATGATGTGGAAATTAAATGAGATATATGAATAAGCAAAAGGGAGTCAATAATATTTAAGCAGTAAGATTTAACTCATAAAGTGAAAAATACAAATTAATTCCTAAAGAATAGAAGCACATCACAAGTTGAATGAAAAGGGTGAGATCATAGTTGAGACACAGGTATTAGAAAAAACTAGTAAACATGGATAATCTTAAACCAACATGGACTCCGTAAAAGTTCACAGAGGTAAAATTAATGACATATTGGAAAAGTACCTCACGATGATTTAGAAGTTGTTCCAAATCTAACGCCATCTGATTCTTCGTTTGTAGTAGAGCTGATTTTTCTTTATTTAAATTGCTGGAAAAAAAAGAACTTTTAAAAAGTCATTTAATTGGTTGAATTTTTAATAAAAAAATAGCAAACTATTTTCAAACTATTGTCAGTTGTAAACAGCAAATGAAAAAGACAAAACCTATGAGCTGAATTGAGACATTAAATTTATGGTCTATAAAGATAGCAGACCAGTCACTGCAATATTTCATTTGATCAATCCCAGCTATTGTGTGTGAAGACTTTCTTTTTATAATAATTTGACAATATATCTGAGCTGCTTTCTGAGAAGCCTTTCTTACCTAATAGAGGTATAAGGTTAATGTTTTAAAGATGGCTGTTTATCTCTGAAATGTAAAAAGATGAATTGAACTTACATAAAAGGTAAAAAATATTGAACAATATATACAGGAAAATATTAAAACTGAAGAGACTGAAAGTCTAGTTAAAACATTTATCTTTAAAACTGAAAGTAGTGTTTTATAATTTACCAATGTTGAATTATCAGGAATATAATTGAGTTAGATAAACGAATCTGTTATCAACCTTTGTAAACTTGGGGGAAATTTTTGTCTCCAAATTCTTAGTTTAATTTTCAGTTTCCATATCTATGTCATGAATTTACCTTTGATATGACCTATTTTCTGACAGGAAAGGTTGGGAAGCCTAGTTATAAGGACATAAAAACTTTTAAAAATAAATATTTGAGGTCTGCCCTATGCTGTGTGGAGTTTTACTATTCAAGATATAAAAATTAATTAGAACCATGAAATGAAATTTTTTTTTGAAAGCCTCAAAGATAAATCTACTTGCCAGCACTAAGGATTAGGAAAAGCAATAATGAATTCAAGTAACACAACCTTCCGTGTCAAAACAAAACCTGTGAAGGCAAAATTAGTGAGAATTGTTTTGCTGAATAGGTAAGTCTTAAATTATACTTTGAGAAAGTGGAAAATCACCAATTGAAAAAAAAATGTTAGGCAGAAATTTTACTTTAAATTCAAGAGTTGCTATTCTGGAAGAACTAGAAACTCCTAAGATGTAAGGAGGAAAAAAAAAAAACAAACACCTCACCCTCTTCCTTTCTAGCAACTGAGAAATCCCCAAGTTCTCATCATAGTTTGACAGGAATTAGTCTGAGAACAGAGACTAGATATAATTCTAATTTCTCTTCTCAAAGGTGACACTGACTCAGCTGGGTCATAAAGTGCCACCAGACCACCTGCTGGTCCTTAGAGTTTTCACATCTGTAAATGCAAAAAATAATACTCACATATGGTCAAAGGGATATGAGAATTATCTAATGATTATATAGAGCATCGAGCACATAAAACTCTACATAAATGCTATATAGTATTACTAATTCAGATGAAAAACAGGCTTTGGAGGAAAACAGTAATTAAATGCCAATAAAGGTAAGCAGCTCAGCAGAAAAACAAATTGACTTCTGGAGTTAGGCGCCAGAGATCCTACTGTGCCAAGCAGTTGAAAAGAACTAAAATAATAAAAAGGAAATTGCATGCGATGTTCTGTCAGAAGCCCCAAATGGTAAAGAACAGATCTAGAATTTTAGAGTTCTAACTATAGCAAAATCAATTTTAAGAAAAAAACATTTTTCAAAAGTGAAATAGACATCTAAAAAAGTGAAATAGTAATTGGTATTTTGAAGTAGATATATGCTAATGTCCATATACAGCACACAGCATATAAACATATACCCACACACAGCAAATATAACCACTCTCTCTCTCATAGGTCCATTAAATAAAATGCTGAGAGAGGAAATACTGAGTTACCTAAAGGATTCCTACTGAATAATCTCTTAAAATGCCTTTCATGTAGTGTTTTTCCAGAATAAAGAAATTTTTTGCATTTATATAGCAAAAATAAGTATAATAATGTAATAAAAAATGAGTGGAGAAACTGGTATACAGAGCAAGACAATTGCTTTATCACCGACAGTCTGAACACCATGGGCCACACTAGGCTGTTGATTTCAAATCTTAACCTTCTCACTAATATCCTCTTAAACCACAAGGGAGACTTCCTTCAACATGTGTCTCCCTATAACTAAATATGATAATTATTATACTCTGTGTTCTTTCAGCCTGTAAGTAATTGTTCAATAGAAGTTGAGTCTCCATAAGAAATATTTCCCAACAGTGGAAATTTACCTTTAAAAATACAAAGCTTCCATGAATGACTCATAAAGCAACTACAAAACAAATCTTACAAGCACATCTATCACGAATGGTATATTACACCCATAATTGTTCAATTCACAGTTAATTATTACTCAGAAATTCATGTTTATGGCTCTGTTTCACCTGCAATATGAAAACATATTCCTGATATATTGTTCCTTAACTTCCTGGATCAATATACCCTGACTTAACCTTACAAAAAAGGTGACAATGTAGTCTTTTTTTCCTTAATCTCCTGGTTAAGAATAAACTGAGAAGTGACGACAGGAAAGGAAAATTTATGCTAACTATTCTCTTTGCAATCTTCCTTCAGTTCTGAACTATAGATCAAATTATGTACGACAGACTCTCTCTTGTGACTGTGGAGGAGAGTTAAAAGTACTACTTTTAGAGTGGACTACTTTAATGGTAGGGGAATTTAAAGTAGTTAATAGTGCTATCTCAAATGTTATCCTTTAACATGTGTATTATGATTTCACTTTTGTACATATTTACTCTAACTTTTTTAGACATTAAACACAGAGTACAATTAGCTAAATTTGCAAGGGATAGAGTGGCATTGCTTTATTTCCTAAGAAATATGTTTATTCAGGTCCTTAAAGAATTTTTATTGTATAATCTAGAGAAACACTCTAAAAATAAACAAAGAGGAAGAGGAATCTTCAAGGACTCTATCCCTTAGTTAGTAATTTTTTTTTTTTTTTTTGGAGAGATCATCCAATGTTTTAAATTTTTAATTAATGTAGGACAAGAGGAAGGGAAGTACCATTTACTTCGCTTCTTTCACATGCATAAAGCTTTATGTATGTACTTCACTTAATTTCCACAAGCAACCTTTGCTATTCACATTAATATGTATATTTTACAAATAGAGTATCATGAGAGAAAGAAACCAGGTATATGTGTACCCAGAACCCAGGATAATTTTACTGTATGTGAAAAGTTACTTGCACAGTATAGGGGTGACACTTGGTAGGTCTGGATATATCCTGCCATGTCTGACTTGCTGAGTGGACTCAGTCTTTGCTAGACTCACATCATTTTATTCTTGTTACCACGGTTCATCGACAGAGTCTCAGAAGCCATAATTAAATTTCTGAAAGCACCTTAATTTTTCACAGTAGAAGGTAGTTACTTCAATTAAGAAAAAGATCTCAGGCCGGGCACAGTGGCTCATGCCTGTAAGCTTCAACCTATGAAGTGGCCGGGGCTAGGGATCGTGGTTCGAGTTCTGCCTGGGACCTGTAGTGAGACCTAGTTCCAAAAAATAGCTGGGTGTGGTGGCATGTGCCTGTAATCCCAGCTACCTGGGAAGCTGAGGCTGGGGATTGCTTGAGTCTGTGGAACCCTGGGCAATGAGAGCCTGCGGTTCCACGGGCAAAAATAGTGAGACCTAGTCTCAAAAAAAAAAAAAAAGGATCTCATATCCTCTGAAATAGTATTTCAGAATCTACTAAAATAACAGGCAATAAATATAAGAGACAAAGACAGTTTTAAAGGACTCATGTCTAAGAACAAAATTCTTTTTATACTTTATTTCATAGCCGGCATCATTTTAATGATTATTGCTGCTGTTATTAATGGAGTCCTAATATTCATCCAAAGTCAACATAATTTAAGCGATGTTATTTCTCATATTCAAGATAATTTTAACAGAAATATTTTTAAAAATTAGGATAATAACAATAGCAAACACTTATAATGTGTAGGCACAGTACTATATATACATAGTTTTAATATATCATTTAATCCTCAAAATAACCATAGGAATTGGGTAAAGATCATTCTCATTTCACAGACCAGAAGATTTGCTGTACTGTATACTGCCATACCTACTGACTAGCCACAAGTGACAGTTAATATTAATTTAAAATAAGTTAAAAATTTAGCTCTTCATTAATACTTGCCATACATGGAAATCTCAACAGTCACATGTGGCTAGTGGCTATCATACTACACAGTGTAATAGGGGCATATTTTCATCATTACAGAAAGTTCGATCAGACACAGGTGGTTTAGAGAATTTAGTTGACTTGCTCCACTTCAAAACTACCAGTTGGATTTGAACTTAGGCATCTATCAACAGATCCTAAACTCTTTTTTTTTTCTTTGAGACTAGGTCTCGCTATTTTTGTCTGTGGAACTGCAGGCTCACGTTGCCCAGGGTATGATGGACTCAAGCAATCCCCAATCTCAGCTTCCCAGGTAGCTGGGATTACAGGCGCACGCCACTACACCCAGCTATATATTTTTTTGGAACTAGGTCTCACTACGTGCCCCCAGCGGAACTTGAACCGCGACCCCTGGCTCAGGCTGCAGCTCCCTAGGCTGCCACTTACAGGCATGTACCACCATGCCTGGTTTAGATCCTAAATGCTTAAAATATGTTTTTTTAAAAACACCTTTATTTTGAAATATTTCAAAATAAAAGAGAAAATGTAACAACTATCTAGTATACATCAACCAGCTTTAAAAATTAACAATTTATTAAAGACTCACTTCTAACTACCATTCTATGCTACTATTTTTGTTTTTCCTTATATTAGTTTAGGGAAATTATATTAGTTAAGGAAAAATTATCTCTTACTCAGAATAAAACATTGGGAGGCAGTATAACATAATAATTAAAAGTATATAATTAGAAAGCAGACAGACCTGGACAAAGATCCTAATACAAAACTGTGTTTTTAGATGGTAATTTGCTTAACTTCTCTATGACTGAATTTGTTCAGCTTTATAATTTTCTCCTCTAGTTAGCTATCATCTTTCTCCAAATTAAACTCTTCATTTATCTTAATTCTTAGTAAAATAAATATTCAAATAAATGTATTTGCAGCAATTGTTAAAGTACTTTTTTGACAGGCCTTTCATGTATTCCTCAAAAGGTAAAATAATTCTTCAATTTCTTAACAATTTCCATTCCCATCTAATTGCCTGATTCCACACTTATGAATTTGTTAATAATTTATTGGATAATTTATTCTAATAATCTTAAAATCTAGTAACAAAGCCAATAAACCAACCACCCATGAGTTAAAACCTTTTTTAGGCAGAGTATCATTCTTTGATTGAAATTTAGAGAGACTAAAATGGTTCCAGAGATGAACAACAGGAAAAGAATTTGAATAATTATTGAGTGGAACAAGTCTTTAGCTAAAGTGTCAGGTAAGAAAACAATTTCACTGTAAGGAGGTGAAGGAATTTCTTTATTTACATTTAGGTAATTTATGGGTTAGTTCACATAAAGGGTCAGAGGAAGACAAACCTGAAATTTCCTTGGCAAACTCAACATTAATCTAAGTAAATGTATACATTTTATCAATTTAAAAAGTCATTTTAATATCACAAATGGCACCTGGTCATATTCTTCCTCTCCCTTTGGCCAACCCCTATCACATTAAATAATTCTAGGGGAACAAGGACAGGAGGACTGTTGTGTACCCTTGGGAGGGGTGCTCCACTTGTTAGTGTGACATTGTGATTTCCATGCTGACTTCTGACCAGAAGGTAGAAAGTGAACACCAAATGTAATGTGACGAGTATTTTTTAAGAGAAGTTTAACATTCATTCCATTCATCTTTATTAATTAGGTTTTTTTCTTCATAATTCATGTATAACAGTATTATGTTTACAACGTCTTTTTATTCAAATAAAAGATTTGTAGGTGGTTTACCTGACATCTTTCTCAAGTTGTGTAATACTCTCCTTTAGTGACTCAATCTTGGAATCTCTCTGACGTACTGACTCAATGAGATATCTGTAAGGCTGCTGAGTTTGGTTTAACAGAGAATTGGCCCTGTCAAGCTAAAAAATAAAAGAAAATAAAGCATTTCATTAAAATCTAGAAAACTTTACAAAGTACTAAAACTGCTCTAGATGCATGAGGCAAAGGTATAGAACATCAACTCTTTCTTCTATGAATTATTCCACCCTGGTTCTCCCGTGAAAACTGAATGTTTTAAAAATGATAAAACCATTTTTATAATAATGTAAATAGGCAAGAAAAATATTATTTTAAATAAAATACTGTTATCAATTTTGGGTATGGGTCTCCTAAAGTTCCTTATCATTTGCTGGTCTGAGAAACTATGTGATAAAATTTATCTTCTTTTCATGAACACCCTGGTAGCTAATAATGAATATCCTTTTTTGAACTTACTTTCTACTCAAAATTATATACTTACATTATAAATCAGTGTTTATGTCTTCATATTCTCTCTCATTTTTAAAACTAAATTTGAAAATCAGATAATTTATATATCTGGATCACTGTGTTTAATCAAATTGAAAACCCTTATGGTTAAAACATAAATAACAAAACTAACCATTTAAACCATTTTATAGTATGTAGTTCATTGGTATTATGTAAATTCACAATGTTGTATGATTGTCACATGCATCTATTTTAGAACATTTTTGTCAGCACACACCTCTATGAATTTGCCCATTTTAGGTATCTCAAGTAAGTGAAATATTAAAATGTCATTTTGTATCTATTTCATTTAATGTTTTCAAGTTTCAACCATGTTTTTCTGTGAATCTGAACTTCATTTCTTTTAATGACTAATATTCCACTGCAATTTACAACATATCTTTATTCATTCGTTGATGTTGATGAATGCTTGGTTTATTTCCACTTTTGGCCTTTAAGACAAGTTCTGCCACAAACAGAGGCATAACAATAGTTGTTTGTGTCCCCGTTTTTCAGTTCCTTTGAGTATCTACCTAGGGGGGAACTGCTATGTCATTTAGTAATTCTATATTTAATTTTTTGAGGAACTGACAACTGTTTTTTTCCTTTATTTTATTTTTAACTCCTCCCTTCCCTCCTCCCCTCCCCCCCCCTCCCTCCCTCCCTTCCTTCTTTGGAACCTAGGTCTCCCTGTGTTGCCCAGGATTGTCTCAAACCCAGGATTGACTCAAGTGATCCCCAGGCTCGGCCTTCCGGGTAACTGGGAACACAGGCACATGCAACCAGCCCAATTTCCAACTGTTTTCTATAACAATCATATCATTTTACATTCCTATCAGAAATGCAGTTGACTAATTTCTCAACAACTTGCCAACACAATTATTTCATGTGCCTTTCGATTAGTATGCCCTCTTTGGAAAAAAGTATTTAAACTGTAACTTTTTGTTGTTGAGTTGCAGGAGTTCTTTATATATTCTGGATATTAGAATCTTATTAGAAAAATAATTTGTAAGGTTTTTACCCTCTTTATAATGTCCTTATATATAAGGACATTATAATGTCCTTTATTTGTTCAGCTTTATAATTTTCTCCTTATATATAATTTTATAATTTTTATATATATATAAATTTTATAATATATATAATTTTATAATTTTTTCCTTATATATAAGGACATTATAAGGATATAAATTTTGGCAAAGTTAAACTCAGTGGGGACTTGTGGTTTTTTTTTTTTCTTTTTTTTTTTAAAGAGACTAGGTCTCACTATGTTGCTCAGGGTAGTCTCGGAACCGCAAATCAAGTGATTCCTAGTCTCCACCACCTGAATAGTTGGAATTACAGGTGCGTGCCACCGCACCCAGCTTGTGGTATCATTTTAAAGAAACCATGTCAAATCTAAGGTCATAAGAGTCTCTCCTAGGCTTTCTTTTTATGAGATTTATTTACTTAGAGACTATGTTGTCTGGGGTAGTCTCAAACTGGCAGACTCAAAGATCCCTAGTCTCAGCCTTCCAGGTAGCTGGGATTACAGGCAGGCACCACCATGCTTGGCTCTTTTTATGAGATTTATACCTTTAGCTCTGAAATTTGGGTCTTTCATACATTCTGCATTGATTCTTGCATGAGATGTGGGTTTAATTTCATTCTTTTATATGTAGACATTCAATTTTTTTTTTTTTTTGCAACTAGGTCTCACTGTTTTTGCCCATGGAACCGCAGGCTCACGTTGCCCGGGGTACCACAGACTCAAGCAATCCCCAGCCTCAGCTTTCCAGGTAGCTGGGATTACAGGTGTGCGCCACCATGCCCAGTTATTTTTTGGGACCAGGTCTCGCTGTGTTGCCCCAAGCGGGACTCAACCGCAATCCATAGCCTCTGTCGCTTCATAGGGTGAAGCTTACAGGCACGAGCTACCGTGCCTGGCCTTAGACATTCAGTTTTAACAGCATCATTTGCTGAGAAGATTATCTTCTTTACTGACTGGTATTGACAACGTTAAGAACACCTTATTAGGCTAGGCATGGTGGCGCATGCCTGTAAGCAGCAGCCTAAGAAGTTGCGGCCAGGGATTGCAGTACGAGTCCCACTGGGGATATGTAGAGAGACCTAGTTCCAAAAAAACATAGCTGGATGTGGTGGCACATGCCTATAATTCCAGCTACCTGGAAGACTGAGGCTAGAGATCACTTGAGGCTGTGGGTACCCTGGGCGAAATAGCAAGACCTAGTCTCTAAAAAAAAAAGACCACCAATTTCTGGCTTCTTTAATTTATTCCATTGGTCTCTTAGATCTATCCTTATGCTGATATAATAATGTTTTGGTTAATGTAGCTTTATAGTAAGTTTTAAAAGCTGGAAGTGATTCAGATACATAAATTACCTGATCTTCAAATTTTATTTAAAAAATGAAAGAATATAACTAAAAAACAGAGCTATAATGTAAGTATATAATTTTGAGTAGAAATAAAGTTCAAATAAAGGATTGTATTATGGTCATTTTCTTTCTTGCTTTCTTTTTTTTTTTTTTTTTTGAGACGAGGTCTCGCTATTTTTGCCCATAACCGCAGGCTCACGTTGCCTGGGGTACCATGGGCTCAAGCCCCAGTCTCAGCTTTCCAGGTAGCTGGAATTACAGGCACACGCCACCATGCCCAGCTATTTTTTTGGAACTAGGTCTCGCTATGTTGTCCCGAGTGGGACTCAAACTGTGATCCCTGGTCTCCGCTGAGGCTTCCTAGGCTGCCATTTACAGCATGCACCACTGTGCCCGGCCTACAGTGATTTTCTTAAAGAGATATTGTTTGTTAAGTTTTTTCAGAATAAAGACACACCAGATTAAAGGGCATATATGAGTAATGAATACTCTACACATATAATATTAAAGTTTATTTTTTAGAGGATTTTATCAACTTATATATCCAATCAATCTTAATGTTTTTGCTTATTTGAATTTGCCCTTTACTCTAAGTACATGTAAGTGTGTGAGTACATAGAGCTATGGACAGAACTGTCCATATAATCAAGTATGTAATATGTTCTCAAAAAATGCATTTAAATTTTGGATATGCAAAAACTGAATAAAAGCAAAACTGGTATTCCTTCATTTTTTTGTGGGCTATATTTGTTTCAAGAAATGGATTTCTGAATTGTAGATCATGGAGGGTTTTGCCCACATATTCCTCTATGTATTTTATGGTTTCAGGTTTTATATCTAAGTCTTTGATCCATTTTGAGTTGATTTTTGTACATGGTTTTAGGGAGGTGTCTTGGTTCATTTTTTTGCATGTCTTGAATTAGTTTTCCCAACACCATTTATTAAAGAGGCTGTCTTTGTTCCATTGTAAATTTTTCACTTCTTTGTCAATGATTAGATGACCATATATGTGTGGTTTTATTTCAGGGCACTCAATTCTGATCCATTGGTCAGACTGTCTGTTCTTGTACCAGTACCAAGCTGTTTTGATAACTATTGCTTTGTAGGGTAATTTGAAGTTTGGGGTAGTAATACCACCGTTTTCTTTTTTTAGTCAGAATGTTTCTTGCTATTCGGGCTCTTTTGTTATTCCATACGAATTTCAGTATTATTTTTCTACCTCTTTAAAAATGTCATAAACAGTTGGGACTATACGATACTAAAAAGCTGCTAAGTACAGCAAAAGAGACAACTGAAAAAACAAAAGAAACCCAACTTGATGGGAGGAAACTTTTGCTCTCCACAAAAGTGATAAAGGATTGATAACAAGGATCCATAAGGAACTCACAAAATTTAACAAAGATAAAACAAGAAACCCAGTCAAAAAATGGTGGGAGGAACTAAAAAGATGCTTCTCCAAAGAGGAAATACAAATGGCCAACAGGCACATGAGAAACTGCTCAACCTCACCAGCAATCAGAGAAATGCAAATCAAAACCACAATGAGATACCAACTCACACCATCAAGAATGGCCCATTTCAAAAAAACAGGCAGCAACAAGTGCTGGCGGGGATGTGGAGAGAAAGGAACACTCTTACACTGCTGGTGGGAATGCAAACTGGTCCAGCCACTATGGAAGGCAATATGGAGGACTCTAAGATTAATGAAAATGGAACTGCCTTTCGACCCAGCAATAGCTCTTCTGGGAATCTACACAAAGAAGACCTCAATGTGGGTACAAAAGGACACCTGTGCTCGGATGTTTATTGCAGCACTATTTATAATTGCAAGAACATGGAAACAACCCAAATGTCCCAAAACAGATGAATGGATGAAAAAGATGTGATACACACACACACACACACACACACACACACACACACATATACACACATATATATACACACACAATGGAATATTACTCATCAATTAAAAATGACAAATTTGATGATTTTTTGGTAACATGGATGTACCTAGAAGAAATCATACTAGCAGAAACAAGTCAGAAAGAATAAAACAAATTAAATGGTTTTACTAATATATGGACAACCAAACAAAAGTACACAATGGGGAGGGGGGAACCAGCTAGAGAGGTCAGGGAGGGGTGGAGGTGGGTGACTCCCAAGGATTACAATGATGTGAAATATATATATATATAAATTATTTATATAAAATAAAAAAAATTTGGCAGGAGAAAACAAAAAAAGAGCAAAACTGGTAGATATCTATTATAAGGGTCAAAAGTGGGTATTTTGAAAAAAAAAAGTGGATATTTGAGTGTTCAAAGGGATATTTTGTTACATAAACAGAAACATACAATTCCTAACTACTTAAATAAACTACATTATGAAAGCTACATTTTAAAATTAAGATATAAACATTATTCTAGCATTCCAGTTTTTTTTGTTCTCCATTCACACAGAAAAAATGAGTGACTAACAGCATAGAAACTGAAGATAGAGAACAGTGGAATGGTTACAGCAAATGGTCGAGTGGAAGGCAGAAATAATCACAGGCAAAAACAATTACTGTTAAAATGATCAGGCATTAGGTCCAGGTGGGTAAGGAGAAAAGTGAAGCCAAGAGGTATTGGACCAAACACTATAGAATATTTACTTGCAATCTGAGAACTATTTTGTCTAAGTTATTTAATTATATTAGAAAATTTTCGAATAGTTATATTAAGTATAAGTATAGTTTTGGAAAATAATTCCTCAAAGAAAAGGAACAGTGAATTTTTTTGATGTAATTCATTATAGTGAAAGTAGAGCCATAAAGAAAAAAATACCATGAATATTTTCTATAGTTTAGGATTTAGTATTCTTTTTCCTTTCTTTAGTAATCATTCTTTAAAATCTATTACAATGTCACTGGAATCTTATTACTTTACTAAGTTGCTTTATGAACATTCAAATATGCAGCTGGGCAAAAATAAAACTAAGTTCTACTTACCTGTATAACCAGTTTCACTAGTCAATTAAATCAAACAATTGCCTTGACTTTGTTTTCACAGAACTGACCTGAAAGAATAAACTTAACTGACAAGTTGCTTTGTGTTGCAAAGTGCATAATAGGCACTGTGTGTGTGTGTTTGTGTGTGTGTGAGAGAGAGAGAGAGAGAGAGAAAGAGAGAGAGAGAGGAGAGAGAAGAGAGAGAGGAGAGAGGAGAGAGAGAGGCTGGCAGAGGTCTGCTAAGGGCATATACAAATTGTAGTGGTTCAGCTGCTTAAAAAATATAGCAGCAGTTAGTCACTTATTTTAGTTTCATTTTTAATCACAATAAATGTATTAATTTTAATATTATAAACAAAATTAAGAGCAAAAAGTCTTTCAGCTTTCAAAAGGTATCTTTAATATATAACCTACAAACTCTTTCCACCCTGACTAGAACTAGTATGTGTTATTAATTTTCAGGATATATTTCTTTGTAAGGTCTTTGTAGGCTTCTAAATCTCCACAATCTATTCTAATTTCTCATGAGAAATGCACATGACTCTTAATGAAAAGTGAGACTAATATGTATTTTTTTGAAATAAACATGATTTAACTTAATTTCTCCAATATGATTTTTAAAGTCCATTCTGTAACTACAATGATTACTATTCAAACAGTTTCGCAATCATTCATTTTGCCTATTGTTAGTAATCTTTTCCTTATAGGAAAGCCTTAGTAATTAGTGACTCAGGAATCATATACGTAATAAGTGACTAAAGTACTAAACTCATGACACAACATTTTATTGAATTGTTATTCCTCTTTTGTTTCAATAAACCGTACCTATGATTCAGAGAAAAGCAACACCTGATTAAAACTTAATTACATATTTTGACTGAAATACGAATTTAACCTATTCTTGAATGACAGCTGAAAATTATTTTCTTAACCTATTCTTGAATGACAACTGAAAATTATTTTCTCTTAAAACTTTCAATACATGTAAGGTGACTACATTTTGCTCTGTTTTACTTAAATTTGAAATTTTTTTCTTGTAGTTATTATTCTCAAAAAAACTCCTAGAAATGAAGCTCTTTCTTGCCAGGTACAAAATGTATTCTATTGACTAGAATTTAACATGGAGTTTCTTTCTGTGTATAAAAACCATGTAAGTGATACTTCCTAAGTAGTGGTTCGACATGGGGCAACACTTTCATATAATTTTCTGTATAACATTTCTGTATAACACTTTGATATACTTGATATAAACACTTCTTGAATCAAGCTAATCATCACCATCACTGGGGGCTGGGGGAGTAAGAATGGGGTAGGAGGATGTGAAAACGTGCGACTCCTGGGTCTCATTTCAGTCCTTCTGAATTAGTTTCTTAGGAGTTGGGCCTTAGATTTTGATGTCAAATTTGGAAAGTGCAGTTCTCACGATCTTGGACTTCCTGCAGGCCACTCTATTCAACTAGTGTAGTAGGCTTAACAGTACTGAACATAAAACATCTTACATAAACATCTTATATTCCGAGTTTATCATCCTCACCACTGAAACCCGCTCCTTCTCCTGTGTTCTCAGGTGGTTAATGGGGAAAATATTTAACTGACAATTCAACCAATTAACATGCCAGTCCTAGCACTGAAACATGATTCTGAAGAAACTGTGGAATCAGGTATTATACTTCATTGCTAGATGGCAGGCACCTCCATAGACCTTAGGAGTGACGCAGAATGACACTTGGGGGCTTAAGGCAGCAGATGTTCTTTGGTTTTCTGAAAATAGTTTATTTTAATAACAGCAACTACATGCTAGTTGTATCACTCCTGCTCTGGTCCTCAAAGTACTGTCAAGATGAAAAATTCATGAGAGAGAATGTTAAAATATTCAAAAGTAATCAGCATGGAAATGATGGTGACATCACTAAAACATAGAGAACTACAGAACAAAATATATATTTTTTAAAGTGTGAAAAAGAAAGTGTGTCACTTTTATTAATCACAAGAAGAGCTGGCTAAAAATGCAGATTCCTGAGCTCTATTCTTGACCTGCTTAATTACAATTTTTGAGGCCAGAACCTAAAAATGTACCTTTTATATAAGAATCTTGGGTGATTCTTATACTCACTAATATTTGAGAACAACTACTGAAGTTTAAGGTCAGGCTAACTGGCAGACACAAAAGGGATACCCACATTTCAGAGCCAGAAGTAGATAAAAACATCAGACTAGACTAAAGAGTCCTGTTAAGGAAAGCAAAGGAAGGGAAAAGTGAAGTTCAATAATAGCTATTAATGCCATGCTATAGTTAGGTCAGGGAAATGAAAAAGAATACTGACAGGAAGTCATTAGTGACCACTGAGGAAGGACAAAGAAAGGGGCTAACTTTTGAGAGTCACTATGTTGCACATACATACACACAGACTTTGAAAAGGGACTAGAAGTGGAAAAAATATTAGTGAATATTCCTTTTTTTTTCCTTTTCTTTTTTGAGACTAGGTCTCGCTGTTTTTGCCTGTGGAAACACAGGCTCCAGTTGCCCGGGGCACCACAGACTCAAGCAATCCCCAGCCTCAGCTTCCCAGGTAGCTGGAATTACAGGTGCGTGCCACCACTCCCAGCTGTATTTTTTTGGAATTAGGTCTCACTACATGCCCCCGGTGGGACTCAAACTGTGATCCCTGTCCCCAGCTGCGGCTTCCTAGGTTGCCACTTACAGGCATGTGCCACTATGCCCGGCCAATATTAGTGAAGATTCTTAAACACATTCGGGAATAAAGGATTTGAGAAAATTAAATTTAGATGACATAATTGTAATAAGGAAAAGTTATAGATGATGGGATTGATGGCTTTGAGAGTAGAAGTGATCTGCAATGATGATAATAGAAATAGAAAAAAATGAAAACACAGGGGAACAGGATAGAGGGATCGGGTTATTACTCAACAACATGAATTTGTAATGCTTCCAAAAAGCAAAAAAGAACGTATTTCCACAGAATTTTTTTTTGTATGTTACCACATAGCCAATTCCCCCCCCCTCTTTCCTTCTATTAAATATTTATAGGGTAACTAACAGATTGTAAGATACTATGCTAAAGGTGGGGATTGTCAAGAAAAGCCTGATGGATGAATTTGGCAACAAAACACTCAGGTTCTGGTGAATATAGTACTCAGATAACTGATAAGATTCAAGGGTGGGTAGAAATAAAGGTGGAAAGAGGAGGAGCTTGACAACTTGGAAAAAAAAATGAAGTATAAGTCTGGGACTTATAAGTAAAGCATTCAAAGAAAGCCCAGATTTACTGGGAATGAAAGGACTGGAAGAACAGGAAGAACTGGGAGAGCTGGAAGGACAAGAGATTTGAGTCACAGAACAGGATTTTTGAGTTCAAGTGCTTTAATTTTCCTAGTCTTGAGAAATTTATTTTAGTGTGCTATTTAACAATGCTGATTAGGCAGTTTGTAGGGTGAATTTGCACTATGACTTGTAATAGCTCTTAAACGAAAAAAAACTAGTCATTCATGAACTACCCAAGTATAACAAGTTAGGTAAAAATTTTAAGCAAATATTTGATGTGTATATAGGATATACATTATAAATAAGCTGTTGTTTTACAACAACAGTGGTGGTTAGTCTTTAGTACAAACACACTCACACATACTCATTTAAACTATAAAAGCATGGCTTAAAAAATATTCTAGTATATTGTCTGGAACCACAGAATTGCATTTTTTCCAAGTATATCGCCCCTAGCAACACTATTTGTTCTATAAAATTGATGGACCTTCCTATAAAATTGATATGTTATTTACATCCCTAAGTCTTTAGTTTACATTAGGGCTCACTCATGATGCTATACATTCTATGGATTTTGATAAGTGTGTAATGCTGTATGTGCCACCATTATAATATATTATAGTTTATTTGCCTCAAATTTCCCAAATTGGTGCTTCACCGATTCACTCCTCCCCAGACAATCCCTGGCAACCTCTGATCGTTTTTACTGTCTCCATGGTTTTATCTTTTCAGAATATCATACAGTTGGAGTCATACAGTATGTAGCCTTTTCACATTGTCTTTCCCTAGTTTTAAAGCTATTTTTACACCTTTCTGCTTGGTTATTTTGTTTCTTCCCTATGAAAATTACAAAATATAATGTGTCTTAAAAACTGAAAGTAACCTCCTCATTTGATCAGGAAAAATTTCAGTGTAACTTATTTTATATGGAGTTTACTAAATACTTTATATATGAGAACAGAGGCATAGAGAAGTTAAACAACTTTTTTTTTTTTTTTTTTTGAGACTAGGTCTTGCTATTTTTTGCCCATGGAACTGCAGGCTCACATTGCCTGGAGTTCCACGGACTCAAGCAATCCCCAGCCTCAGCTTCCTAGGTAGCTGGGATTACAGGCACGTGCCACCATGCCCAGCTATTTTTTTGTAACTAGGTCTTGCTACGTTGCTCTGAGCGGGACTAAACCCCGACCCCTGGTCCCTGCCGTGGTTTCCTAGGCTGCCGCTTACAGGCATGTGCCACCATGCCTGGCGGAGAAGTTAAACAACTTAGATCTAAGTTTCACAGCTAGTAATCACCAGCAATGAGATTTTAATCATGATTCTGGGTCCAGAATAATGTGCTTAGTCTTTATCTAGAAAAAAGAAAGAACATGTAATGCTAGCACAAAATACATAGAGATGAGAAGAAAATGTGTTATATACTTGTCCAGTTGAACGTCAAACTATGGGTTGTTGGCAGTATTTAAAAAGGAAAACGGAAACACAGAACAGAAAACCAACTAGCAGAATGTGCTACATGGGCTAAGGGTAATTGAGGTAAGAATTATTTTAGATATACATACTAACTTACATATACACACAATCCATATATATACACAAAGTTTATAAATACATATATACACACAGTTTATATATACATACACATACTCTCATTCTCTCTCTCTCTCTCTCTCTCTCTCTCTATATATATATATATATATATATTTGATATTACGGGTATATATGTCTTTTTTACCTGGGGTTCAGAAGAGACATAATAGAGTAGGTGACATTTGAAATTGATCTTGAAAAAAGTATCTCTGACTAGAGGAGGGAACAATTGCCAAGAGATGAGTATGTACAAAATCAAGGAGACATGAAATAGCACAGAACTATTGGCGAATTCCAAGTAAAGCACAAGAAGTCATGTAAATGGAGCCAAGCATACATAATCACTGTGGGAGACACAGAATATATCCATGGTATAATGTAAGAAGAAACTGAATAGGAAGGATGGGGTTGGATAATAGGTCTTATATATTATAAATCTTAGGGAAAAGAAACAACTGTGTGGGAGAAGCAAGATTTGTACCTGAAAAAAAGCATTCTGGCAATGGGATAAAATGGAAGATAAAAGTATAGAGAGATGGTTATTAAATATAACCCAGGTGGTTGATAGAAATACTGGTCATATATATATATACATATATATGTATATATATATATATACATATACTCTTTGAATTATGACAATATATACTTACCACAAACATATTTGATTTACTAAAAATTGATTATACAAAAACAATATATTGCAGTTGGTAGCTAAAGGCAAGAACAAGATGAAGTAAGAGCAGCATTAGCTGAAGGCAAGAACAAGGTGAAGTAAGAGCAGCAAGAGTACTTCGAGGTATGTCAACATTTATTGAACAATCAGAGAAAAAGTAACAGAAGACTGAGAAATGTGAAGGTAACAAAGTGGCTCAGGGAAGAAAAAGATACATTAGTTGGCATAGGAGGGGGTACACTGGGGACTTTGTCAGAGAGGAGATAACAGAAAACAAGGATGAGAAATAGGTTAGAATTAAACTGGCCGTTTATGCCAGTTAAAAAATCTGGACATCAGCAACTAGGCAGTGGACATTTTAAAATAGGTAATTATGATAGCATGAAAGACAATTCTGGTTGGAACAAAGAGTTTTGCTAAATTAAAAAAGAAAGAAAATTAGGCAATGTAAATAAACTCATCTAAGAGTTTATTTTTAAACCTGTATTTCTAGTGATAAAATACAAGCATTTTTCTTTACTAAAGGAGCTTAATGAATCAACAAACTTCCAGGGAACCAAACAGTTTGGGAAGCCAGGAACCCTATAAAGCATACTGATTCCCACCTTTTCTGTGAAAACAGGATGTGTCTTACAATCACCAATGGCCAAGCTGCACTGGAAGAAATTCGGTCTTAGCTGTTTATTACTGTGATTTCAGTTGAGTTCTGGGTATGGCTAATCCTTCATAGGTTGCTTTTAATTGCCATTTAAAATGTCTTCAAGAAGATTACAATGTGATTTGGCACTGAAACAAAGTTTGTGTTAGAAGAAAAATACAGAAACTGAGTTGTGTAATACATGATAAAAATCACTGCCTTAAGTCTAAAAGAATGTGTGTCTAAAATTAAAAGAAAATTTAAACTGATAATAAAGCACTGTATTATAGCTTAACTGGCAACATCTCCCACTCCTACTCCTTGGTGGTACATAAAATAGTGGAGTTTTTTCCACATGAGTGAAGTCTAGAAATATGGTGGGCAACGCTTGCTAAAAGTTTAAAAAGATTTAGTTCTCTTAGGGCATGTGACTCTCTTTTGAAAATGTTGAGGTGAGGCTATAGAGTTATAGGTGCTGAGTACTCCTAAAACACGGGACTTACTGGGGATGCTAGAGAATAGTCCCAGTGGTTACCAGGGTGAGATAACACAAGGGAGTTTTGCTCAAGGAGATAATTCTACTATATTTGTAAAACTGTATATCCCAATGCCACTGTTACATAGTTGAACATGCTGGCATTAGAGTTCATCAAGCAGAAACCCCTCCTGCCACGTTTTGTTCTTGCCTGAGTATGTATTAAACACCCTCTAGTTTCTTTTTCTAAATTATAAAGTTTTCAAATGCATGTATGTCATGCTTTTAGATGACCGTGAATTTTTTCCTCTAGCAAATCCTTTGTCTGCTGATTTTGGAAAACTTCCATATTCCTTTAATATACTTGTTCTTTTTTTTGAGACCTAGGTCTTGCTATTTTTGCCCGTGGAACCACAGGCTCATGTTGTTCCTGGTACCAGACTCAAGCAATCCCCAACCTCAACTTCCCAGGTAGCTGGGATTACAGGCACGTGCCACCATGCCCAGCTATTTTTTTGGAACTAGGTCTCGCTATGTGGCCCCAGTGGAACTCGAACCGCGATCCCTGGACCTGGCTGCAGCTTCCTGGGCTGCTGCTTACAGGCATGCACCACCATGCTTGGCTAATATACTTGTTCTTGATAAGAGATGATGAAGAAGAGTGGAAGAGAAAGAAAGAGGGAGTTGTGCATATAGTAAGTCATTCAGACTACACAGAAGGAAATGTAAACTGAACTGAAAGGATTTCCCTCATCCACCTCAGACTTCAGTGTCTCCTCCATAAGGATAACCAGTAACAATGATTTCTTTTGGTGTACATCTTTCCAGACATCTCCATACATACATCATGAGTATATGAATGTATACATATACTTCGTAGGCAATGAAATACTGGGTACAGAGAATACTGGTGGAATATAATCTTTGTCAATATTTTAAAAATATTTAAAAATGTATTTGCCATGTAGTTCCAGTCTTCTGGCCCCTGCAAGTTGAAGGAGTCTTTATTGTGGTGCATGCTGCTCTGCCCCCAAGGTCCCTCACTAGGACCCAACTGTTCCTTTTGTGGCGCTGAGGGCCCTAAGGATAGTTCACCAGCTCCTGAAGCAGCAGCAGCAGCAACAGCGACACTCAGCTGGCATGGGGCCTGGCCCAGGACAGTGAGTTTTGTGGCTGTTGGAACAATGAGGTGAGACACACATGATTCCTTACTTTCATAATCTTTAGAAGTCTATTTAATTTAGTAGAAGGGCTGGGCCAACAATCCATTTAGATACTGAGTATCATCAGAGTAGGTCTTAAAAAAATCTCATGCGAGCTAGAATACATTCAACAGCAACAAAATGCATAAAGTAAAAATCAGTTGCTCTTCACTTCCCTACTCTCTGTCTCAAAGGTAACCAGCACTTGATGGTACAAAGACAAATATAGATGCTTCTGGAAGCTCATTTCCTACTAGAATTTCTTGTTTCTACTAGAATAGATTGACAACAGCTATTAAGATCCAGAGGCTTCCTAATGTGTCAGGGTAAGATCCCTATCAGATCCTTTTTAGTGGTGTATCCAGACAATCTTAGGCAAGTCAAAGCATATTTTTCTGTGGGGTAACTTGGAGGATGGTATATTCTGTTAATTTTTTGCTTTAGATTTACCCCAATAAAACTTATTGTATATATGCAATGCATGACTACTCATATTTATGTACTGTTTGCATGAGTTTTATATTTCCCACCCTTTTTAAGAACTACGAAAGTTCAGATTTAAAGTTAGCACATATGGGTCTATTTTACCTTACTTAACTATCTTGAAGTCTCTTTAAAATTATCACTTTTAAGTTTTATAAAAAATTGCCTGGATTCTACTAAATTCTTCCTAGGTATAGATTTCTAGGCAACATATATTTGTGATTTGTGTTACATGAGAGAGTGCAAGCTCTATTTGCTAGGTAGGTTTTCTAACATTATGTTAGCTATAACAGATGCTCTCTTAAGTACCTATACCCAGAAGGCAAAGCCTTTGTGGACAAGGCTGCACATGTTAAAAACATACCTATTTTGTCCATTAGAGGTTGAATACAGTGAAAGTTTGAAAAATATCTGCTGAATAAGTAGATGGAGAATTAGTACATGTCAGGGTTCAAGGCAGCTAAGGCAAACCAATTCTTGTAGGTGATAATGCTTTATCATTTAGCCTGTATTTTCCACTGTTTAATAAACACCACATCAAGACTCCTTTTTTTTTTTTTTTGGAAGCAAGGAACTGCAGACTCTCATTGCTCAGGGTACCTGGGACTCAAGCAATCCCCAGTCTCAGCCTCCCAGGTAGCTGGGATTATAGGCATGCACCACCATGCCCAGCTATTTTTTGAGACTAGGTCTTGCTATGTTGCCCCAGACGGGTCTTGAACCCATGGCCTCAAGTCTCAGTCTTCCATGCTAGGCTTGGGATTAAAGCCGTGCACCACTGTGGCTGGCTAAAACTTCATTTTAACTAATATGATTTTCTAATAAGGTGGACATAATTCTCAATGAATAAATAAAAGAAAATAAAAAAGCATTCTCTACTTCTTTAGTGAAAAATGGACCAACTTATGAAATGATGGTCTCAAGATACTGGACACCAGGTGAAAAAGTGACCCCCATGCGACATAGAAAAAAACAGAGAGGAGCTCAGTCCTAAATTTCTTCCCATTTTATTGCATTGAGAGAATTTCTAGGTCAGGGTACAGGGAGAAGGAATTACGGCAGAGCCTGCTAAACTCCTTGAGATGAGGAGAAGTTAAAAGTTGCAGTCAAGGTAGCTAAGGTTTATTAGCAGAATACTGAAAGAAAAAAAAAAGTTACACAGAGAAAGGAATCTGCAAATTGACATAATTCACCTTGAGCATATGTATCCGAGCAGCAGATAGTGTATATGTGTAAAGAAACTACCACAGATTGGAGTTAGAACTACTGAAAAGATTATAGGGACAATCTCTGAAGAGTGAAGATCACATGGATGAGGAATAATTCCTATTTCTACCTCTCAAAGTAGAAAGTCTAACAATATTTAGGGGTAATATGGGGCAAAGTGAAAGACATTTGAAGTGGAGAGATTAGTTTTATGATGACTTGTCCTTGCTTCTTAAAGCTTAGAAGACTTGAAAGGATTAAACTTTTTGCAAGAAACTTAACCATGTCCAAGAAGAAAGCTTACAGAAGATTAGAGGAATCCAAAAGTGTCTAGCTACATGTAAAGTACATGTCTGGCATCCAGTACAAAATTAGTACACATGCAAAGGAAGACAATAAGATACACAATGAGATGAACCAACTTAACTGAAGTAAATCAGTAAGTGATACAATAATAAAACTGGTAAACAAGAATATGAAAAAAATAGTTATTGAAACTAATTCACAGGCTTAAAAAATGAAATCTGAAAAGGGTAACTAGAATTAGTCTTGAAAGATACAAAGAAGATCTAAACAGAACTTCTAGAAGTTAAAATATGTGTGTTGAAAATACACTTGATAGGATTAACAGCAGAAAATACATCAGAGAAAAAAAGATTAGTGGATTTGATAAACCATGCAGAAGGAAAAACAGTTATTGTTGAACAACTGTGAGCAGTATATGATACACTTATTGAAGTCTCCAAAGGAAAAGAGATAAGATAGAAAAAATATTTGAAGAAAGTCTAGAAATTTCTAAATGTGATGATCTCACATCTACAAGAAGTTTGACAAAATCCAAGTACAGGAAACAAGAAGAAATGGCAGCAAATCATAATCATAATCAAATTGCTTAAAGTCAATGAAAAACAGAGTCTTGAAGCTAAAGAAATACGATGCATTACCCAGAGAGGAACAAAGACAGGGATGACAGGGTATTTCTTGGCAGAAACAATGCAAACTAGAAGAGAGTGGAATAACATCTTTCAAGAACTGAAAAAGAGAGAGGAAATGCAGTCAATCTCAAATTTATTACTTTTGAAGATATCTTTTAAAATACAATGCAGCATTTCCAATCCTAGGATATATGCAAAAGAACTGAATACAGGTGCTAATTAAACACATGCTTATACTTTAATGTTTCATAGCATCACAATTCACAGCACCTAAAAGGTGGAAATAAAAGGAACAACTGATGATTAATGTTCATAAAAGGAACAACAGATGAATAAATTATATATAAGTAATAGAATGTTTTAAAGATATGAATGAAGAACTGGATACTGAGTATATTTTAATTTAGATTTTTGCTAAAAATAGTCAAAAATGTAAAAACAGCATAAAATATAAATATAAAATATAACTCTACAACATACAGAAGTTTTACAACATGCAAAAGAAAGACTTCATTACCAGCAGACCTGCTGTGTAAGTACTGTTAAAAGAAGCACAATAATCACAGGCAATGCAGTATTAGATAAAAAATTTCTAACGACACAAAGGGATATAGACCATCGGGTAAAAAAACTATTAGTTAGATATAATACCTTTCCCTCATATTATCATATCTCTTTTAAGGATTGGCAATTATTTGTAGTAAAAGTAATAGCAATGTAGGTGGAGTCTGTATATGTATACGTAAAATATATGACAGTAGGAGCACAAAGGCCAGGAGGAGACAAATAGAAGTATATCATAGTTAGTTTTTTTTATACATAAAGAAGCAAAAATATCACATGAAACCAGAGGGTTTTAGACAGACAGACAGACACAGACACACACATACACACACACATACACACAGTCGAAACAATCGTACTAGTGAAGCATTATAGTCAACAGTGAGATGAAATGGAATAGTAAAAATAAATTAATCAAAAAAAGCAGCGAAAAAAGCAATAGATGGGAAAAATAAAAACAATATTAGTATTGTTGATACTGATTAAAAAAATATCAATAGAGTCAATGTAAATCCAATAAAAATCAGTCAATTTTTTTTTTTTTGGATAGATGTGTTTACAGATTTCATTTGGAAACGCAAAGGACACAGAATAGTCAAAAAGAATTAGGCCAGGCATGGTGGTGCATGCCTGTAAGCAGCAGCCTAGGAACCCATGACTGGGGCCAGGGATTGCGGTTCAAGTCCCACTGGGGGCATGTAGTGAGACCTAGTTCCAAAAAAATATATAGCTGGGCGTGGTGGTACACACCTGTAATCCCAGCTACCTGGGAAGCTGAGGCTGGGGATTGCTTGAGTCTGTGGTACCCCGGGTAATGTGAGCATGTGGTTCCACAGGCAAAAATAGGGAGACCTAGTCTAAAAAAAAAAAAAAAAAAGTTCTGAGAATTAGAGGACTATCTAATGGAGGACGATACTATTTAATTTCAAGATATTATAAAGCTACAGAAATCAAGATGGTGTTACACTGACATAATGACAGACAAGTACATAATTGGAACCAGAGACTCCAGAAGCAAACAAACATATGATAAATTGATTTCAACAAGTCTTTTTAATAAATGATACTAGGATAATTTGTTTTCAATATGTAAACAAATGAATTTTAATCTATATCTTTGCACAGCATTTAAAAAATAGCTAAAAATGGTTCAGATATAAAACACCTAGAGAAAACCTTTATGACTTTGGGTTAGGCAAAGATATTTTATATACATCACCAGCAACAAAATCCATAAAAGAATGAAGTGATACACTGGAATCGATAAAAACTTCTGCTCTTCAAAGAACATTAAGGGATAGAAGGAATGAGTCAAGGAAAGGGAGAAAATATTTTCAAATCACATTTAGATAAGGACAGTATTTAGAATATATAAATATTGTTGAAAATTCAATTATAAGAAAACAGTTAATAAAATTGGCAAAAATAATGAAGAGAAACTTCTTCCAATTGAAAAAACAGATGGGAAAGATGCTCATAAGAAGATGCTCAGTCTTAATCATTATTAGAGAAATGTAAATTAAAGCCACAATATACCACTTTACCCTCAGTAGTATACCTTCAATTAAAAACAGACCATATCAAGTCTTTGCAAGGTTGCAGAGGAACTACATCATTTATATGGTCGTGGAAATGTAAAATGGAACAAATACTTAGAAAAGTTTGGTAATTTCTTATAGCATTAAATAGACACCTACCATATTCTACTTCTAAATATTTATCCAAGAGAAAAAAAGGCATATGTTCATAAAAAGACTAAAATGTTCATAAAAAAGTTACATGAATCTTCACATCAGCTTTATTTGTAACAGGTTAAGTTTGGAAATGACCCAAATATCTATCAACAGGTGAATGGATGAATACATTGGTATATTCATTCAATGAAATGTAAATCAGCAATAAAGAAGAATGAACTATAGATAAATATTGAAATAATTATGCAGGGTAAAAGAAATACATACACATGGTGTGTGTATTTATTATTCCACTTAAAATCTAGTAGGTGGCTCATCAACAGTGGCAAATGCTTTGGGACAAAAATGGGCAATAGGAAGGGTTGAGAAATGAGACCTTTACCAAAGGGACTTTACTGATAGTGTCATGAGTATAAATATGTGTCAAATGTTATATTGTACACTTCAGATATGTGTAGCTTAATAAATATATAAAAGTATTAGTAATGTGGAATATTTTTTGCATTCTCATTTTAGCTATTCACTTGTTTTATCTCAGACATATTTTGAATTACATATTTTTAATATTACTGCTTGAGTTTCATTTGTATATTATTTTCAAAAAGATTAAGTTGGTTTAAATATTTAACACGCTTGAAAGAAAACAAATCTTGAGAGATGTTCCATCTCTATTTTTTACTATCATAGTTCACTTCCACAGAATCAGTCTAATATCATCATCTTTCACTAAATAAGTCTGCATAATTATTTGAGCAATATAACTTTTATGAAAAGTAAAATCCATTAATACTTGAAAATTTTTTTCAGTTGTAAAGGGAAAGTTATATATTATAATTGGCACAAAACTTTTAATATAGGATTCTTTCTTTCTTTTTTTTTTTTTGAGACTAGGTCTCGCTATTTTTGCCTGTGGAACCGCAGGCTCTCGTTGCCCGGAGTACCACGAACTCAAGCAATCCCCAGCCTCAGCTTCCCAGGTAGCTGGGATTACAGGTTCATACCACATGCCCAGCTAATTTTTTTTGGAACTAGGTCTCGCTATGGGCCCCAGACGGGACTGGAACGGTGATCCCTAGCCCCGGCCTCTTCATAGGCTGAAGCTTACAGGCACGAGCCACCGTGCCCGGCCCTTAATATAGGATTCTTTCTCCAAATAGTGTAAAAAAGTTTTTCTAAAGTACACAATAGTACAGAAATGAATAATGAATCTATATGAATAATGAATCTATACCTTTTCTCAGCTTCAAACATTATCAACTTTTTGGAATTCTTGTTTTATCTACTGAGTCCTTTTCCCCCTTTATTTATTTATGTATTTATTTTTGAGACTAGGTCTCACTATTTTTGACCATGGAACCGCAGGCTCACGTTGCCTAGGGTACCACAGACTCAAGCAATCCCCAGCCTCAGCTTCCCAGATAGCTGGGATTATAGGTGCGCGCCACCACACCCAGCTATATTTTTTGGGAACTAGGTCTCACTACGTGCTCCAGGCAGGGCTCCAAGCGCGATCCCTAACCCCAGCTGCGTCATAGGCTGAAACTTACAGGCACAAGCCACCATGTCCGGCTCCCTTTTCCCCCTTTAATGGAATATTTAAAAGCAAATTCCAGGCATCATATCATTTCATATCACATATATTTTAGTACTTGAGTCTTTTTCTCATCATAAGTCAACAGCTTATTTTAAAATAGCTTCTAACAAAGTTAATTATACTTTGTTACACAAGTGTTTAATTTCTTATATTTTCTCCTAACAATTTATAGACATTTAGAAATTCCTCAGGAAGGTTGTTTTTAAAAAAAATAAAAATAAAGATATAGACATATCAAGTCTATATGTATTTCAATATTTTATTTTTTATAACTACTTTTCATAGGTTACTCTGAAATTAAAATAGCATGTGGGATCTATAATATATTAGCAAACAGAGGTTCATTTGTTACATTTATCTGTCCTGTTGTGGTTCCACCCACTGCTATGCTGGAGTCAGCTTACATTATTTTGTGGGAATTGACTGGTAAGTTTTTAGGAATTTTGTTGAGCTGGACGTTAACTACAGTTATGATTAAAAATTTAAATTTACAATGAAATAAATTTTATTTAAAAAAGGGAATACTCAAAAGGTATCAATGTTTATTTTACTGGTATCTGGCCTATGTTTACTATGTCTATTGTGCCTGTATAGTGGAAGCATATGCAATGATGTGTTACTGAACATCTTTTCCTATGCTGTGTTCAGGAATGCTATGTTAGCAGCTTGAAGTTAGTCACGGTAGGAACATTTACCCCACAGATGGACGCAAATGCTATAAATCAGAGTCATCCTGCATTCTCTGCCTAGAGAGCTGGTTATTAATATTTGCTTTCACTCTGAGCATTAACTGGGTGTCAGGAACTGAAGTAATACAAAAAATATTTCTAGTCCTTTAATTTGAGCAAGAAGATCCTCTTAATCTTTACAGTATTAAAAGCACTTTAATAGAGGGCACTATAAAGACAAATATGAGCAGGTTCTTAAGAAAATAAAACTTACACGACATGTACTAATAATTTCTAATATCTTTAAATTCCTTTAATATGGGAGTCAAAAGCTTTAAGATAGTAACAGAAAAACTTATTGTCCAGAAAGTTAGGAAAGAAAAGGAAAACTACTGAAATGGCATCTTTGCTTATAATTATTACTTGATATTCAGAGGTATAGAAAAAAATACTGTGATGTTGATGTAACAAGAGAAACTACTATGGTAAGATATAGATACATTCTTTAAGCTAAGGAAATAATATGAATCTGGTTTTTAATAGGTAAATATAACTTGGAAACTACCATATAGCTTGAAAGGTTAAAATGTGTTTAATAGGTAGTTTTTTCATCAAAGTAAAAAAGCAAATATATTTAAAAATGAAGTTTTAGTTAAACCTTAAAATGCTACCAAAATTTGCTAAACTTGTTTTCTCAGTTGATATTTTCAGAAATCAAAGTTTTGTCTGTCTAGTCTTCATTTATATTTAGACTGGGCATTTAATCTTTCTTTTGATCTTAGTTTTACTATGCACTATAATTTATTTTATGAGGGTTTAATATCAATTTAATTTCATAGGTTACAAAATCACTTTGTACTAAATCCGCTTATTTTAAAACCGCTCAGAATTTTACAGTGTGAGGCTATTTCAACAAAATTTTTTGAAAAATAGCTAAAACATAAAAATGAGCAGCTTAAAAAATACACAAAGGAGTAACAAGAATTAAAATGAACACTGTGATTCTTTGTGTTTCTTTGTTTTAAGTTATTTACCTCTTGTGAAAGCTGTGTTACTTGGTTCTTCTGATGTTCCAGGTCTTTTGAAATCAATGAGTTTTGTTTTTCTAACTGGAGAACTCTTCTCGCCAAATGGACACTAGGTAAATAAGTAAAAAAATGCTTACTAAAGAGAAATGCTATCTAAAATATTCAAAATGTGTTTTTGTGCTTGAAAATTGACTTACCATTTCCTAATGATATTTAAATATTAAGAGAAAAAACATAGGGTGAAATAATATTTACAGAAGTAGATCAATATCCCAACAACTCAGATTTTTGAGAGTAACATTAGAATCTCCATAATAAAAATTTCTCATAATAACATAACTGTGATATATTGATTACTGCAGTAATGGCTTCTAGCCTTTGCTATAAAAATGGAGTTACATTATGAGACTTGATTGAAGAGACCACAGATAGCAATTTACAACTTTTTTTCATTTTTATAAAAAATTCCCATTTACAAAAAAAATCAGGCAATTAGTTGAAACAATAAGCTTGCACTTTAAAAAGCATCAGTGTTTACCTCAGACAACATAACACATTTTATAATACATAATACAACTGAAAAGGTTACTATTCAAAGTGGACATAGAAAAAATATATGAAAAGAGGAGAATGTCTATATTAAAGGCAAAGACTTTGTTCTAAAGGAAACAGTAAAACATCTCATCTGTGATCACCTTGTACTAATAAGCTTTAGTATTAAATATCATGTTAAGTGTGAAATATCCAGTTTCATAACATTAAAAAAAATGTTCATCTACAAAATGATTCCTATTAAATATTGGGGGGAAAGGTGGTATACTTCTTAAAAAAAAAACACGCTAATAATGCTAAGAAGATATGTTACTTCAAAGACCTGCTCTTTAAGTTCAAAAACTTAATTTCATATTGATGATCTTTTCATTTTCTGTATGAGTTAATCTATCTATTCTATGGAATGTGAAATCCATGCAAAATATTTTCACTTAAAATAAAATGATAGGAAACATAATTTTTCCTAATATTTATAATGTTACCTAATTTCTGGTGAAGAAATACAGCTAAAACTGAAAATAATACTAAATATGATAGCACACATCTATTTCTATGAACTGGTGTTCCAAATAAAAAAGATGGATCCCTGGTAAAAGTTACAGTGGATTAGATAGCTTGTTTAGTGTACTCATACCTGTTTTTAACCTTTCAAGTGGCACAGTTTTTGACTTAGCCTGAATTAGAGATGGAAAAGATGCAGTCTGCATTTTTAGACTACCACTGGTAAACATAAAAACCGCTTTCCTGATACACAATTTTATTGTTAATAAATGTACCTACATAAAGTTCACCCACTGAAAATGTACACTTCAACAGTTTTTAGTATATTTTGAGTTTAGTATATTTTAGTATATTTTGGTTATCACTATAATCTAATTATGAGTATGTTTATTACTCCTTAAAGAAAATCTAAACTCTTTAGCATCACTCTCTATCCTTTTACCATTGTTTCCTATCCTTTCCCCCCATCGTTTGGCAATGACTAATCCACTCCCTTTTTTAAGATGTTTATAATTCAAGGCCTTTTCACTTTTCCATTTCCCAACCTGAATATACCAAGTCCTCTCAAACTCAACTCTAAAATAAGATCTCTACAAATAAAAAATGAAAACAACCAATGGGACTGAACCATGGAGCGAGAGAGGAGGAGGGGGAAGAAGGCAGGGGAGGTGAAGAGTACAAAAGATCAGGATAGTTAACAAATGTTAGTGAAGTGGGAAAGCCCCGGGGTAAAAAAAAAAAAAAAAAAAAAAAAAAAAAACA
>PVHY01016519.1:0-33578 GCA_004024945.1 Uropsilus gracilis
CCCCCACCCCACCCCCACCCCTACCCCACCTTCACAGCTCCTCCCATCGCGGGAGCTGCTAGGGGCCTTGCCTTCCAAGCTACCCTCTGGTTATAAACAGGCCCCCAACCTCAGGACCGTGGCTTCTCTGCACTCGTTCACTTAAAGTTAAATGCCCCTAAATCCTCTGCCTCTCAGGCTGAAGTGCAGCGGATGTTACAAACTTTTGGGAGCCTCCTTCTAAAGCATCCCTGCCCTTCCCTGCCCATCCCTGCTCCCCATTCCTCCCCTCCAGCTCAGAGGACCAGCTTGGCCCGGGACTGGTGGCTCCAGCTCCCACTGAACTTCCGCAGGTGCTGAGAGGGTTAACAGGACGGGCACAAACCAAACCAATGCGCAGGCACGTGGCTTAGCAGACCAGCAAGGAACTGGCACCTGGTACCTCAGCACCTCTGTGCCCCAGCCCACCGCCTGCCTGAGAGTTGGAGTAAACTCTTGCTGAACCCTCCTCCCGGGAGTCCATCGCTCCCTCTCCCCCAGCTCCACTTGCTAAGGGCTCTGGGCACAGGCAGGTAGGCAGCCACCTCTTCCACCCCCCCTTCCTCTTTTCCCCTTTTCTCCCAGGTTCTGTCCAAACATCCTTTCAGGCAAGGGGGGGCAGGGAGCCCCAGACAGATGAGCTCATTGGGAGGAGGAGAGCTGAAGGAGGAGGGAGCTGAAATGTCCTGCCCAGGAAGATGCTGGCTGGACAGTCCCACGCTAGAGAGGGGCGTGTGTCCATGGAGCAGTGTCTGCCCCTCACTGCCGCTCAGAGATGGGGTGAGTCCTGGGCATCTCTTTATTCTGGGCCACAGTGGGGTGGGTTATGAAGTCCCAGGGGGTCTCAGGGTCTCAGCCACCCTACCTAGCTCCCCAAGCTGTGTTGACTCTCTGCTTTGTGGGTAACCATGCCTCTGTACCCTCCCTTCAAGGGAAGCTGGGGTCCAGGAGGGCTGGGGTGATGGCATCGGGAAGGCTTGTCATTCGTTGCAACCTGGCTGTCCCTAGGACTGCCTTGTCACCTGGACAGTCAGACATCCTCCTGGCATCTGGGGTCTGATCCTTCCCGTGGACTGAGCATTGAGACTGAGTGGCCAAGCCAGCAGCGTAAAGTGGTGTGGGGTGCCAGGCTGGACTCCCCAAATGTTCCTGTCCTGCACTTTATGAACATTTTAGTGTGGGAACAGTGGCTCTTACATGTGGGGGGGTGGAGTAGGGGAGGAAGCTGGGGGAGGGGGAGGAGGAGAGATGGTAGGACCAAGGGTGATGGTGGGACAGAGGACAGTTTCCTGGAGTGAAGGGTAACTCCGAGAAGTTGCAGGCTAAGGCCAAGGAGGGAGGGTAGGGGCAGGGAGACACCTGGCCAGTAGGTAAAGGAGCAGTTTTACAGGGTTTCGTAACCAGGAGAGCAGAAGTTGGCCAGCAGAGGCCAAAGCTGTTTGCCCAAAGGTGTGGGGTCAAGGCCAGGCCAGGCAGGGACAGAATGCTAGGAGATCTGCTAAGACTTTGCCTCTGTTTCCAGCACTCTGACCCTTACCTTGTGGTCCACGGTCATTTTGTGGTTGGTACTGAGCCCCTATCCCCCCACTGCCTCCTGAGTTTGAGAGGCCAGTCCCTGCCTTTTCTCAGTCTGATGAGAAGGCTTTGGCATGGCATTGCCCGGAGTTTGAATTCTTGGCTGTTCTCTAGCTGTATGGTCTTGGGTGTGCATATACCTAGCGAATGTCATGGTCTCCTCGTTTCTAAGAGTGAGGAAAGGCTGCATGTTAGTTGAGAATTAAGCCAGGTGATGAACATGAACACCTAGCTCTTGCCAGGCATGGACTAGGTGCTCAAAATACAGTCCAGCCGGTCTCACCTACCCTGCCCCGTCACTTCTCTGCCCCCCAAACCCTTCCATGCTGGATGTGAACTGTCCCCATCCCGTGGTGGCTCCAGTGGAGAGCCTACAAGATGTGAGCATGCTCTGGGGTAGGGGTGGGAGGTTGGGGACTTTGGCAAAGTTGGGGGGGCTCAGCCCAAAGGAATGTCATCTTGATCTATAGTTCTGACTGCTGGGTGGAGAGGCTTCACCCAGGCTAGGAATACAAGGGCACAGCTTAGACTTGGCCTGATCTTTAGAAAGACATTCCCCAAACATATCTAGCTCCAAATCCCCACCCCTCCCAGCCTATTTCCCACTGTGCATAGAGGCTCTCCCCATCCCCTCTCCCCCCCTCCATTGATAAATCAGGTAAAGAAGAATCAGAAAAGGGGTACAAAGGCATAGGAGCATCTGGTAAAAGCATGACTGGATAAGCCAGCAGGAAGACAGGAGTTTGCCTGTATCTGTGTCATAGTTATCTTCAGGCAAGCAAGAGTTAATCCTACTTCTTTCCTTTGAATCCTGAAATGAAGGCTGCAGAAGCCCGTTGTCAGTAACTTAGAAGGCATCTGAAAGTATGCCCTGATATATGAATCTTCTCAGCAACACCCCAAGCTAGGCTTAAATACCTTCTGGGATGGGGATCTCATTACTTCAGAGAAATGCAACCCTCTGCACAGTTCTGACTTACATTAGATCAATATCGCCCTCTGGCCACCAGCCATAATGTTTTGTCTCAAGGTAGGATGGGACCGGTCTAATCCCTCTCCCCTGAGGCCACAGCCAGGGCCACTCTGTTGGCCAACAGCTGTAATAAAAACTTCCCCTCCAGGCGGAATAACCCTCCCTCATCTGTCCATTTGCCCAAAGGCGAGATGATGGGGCAAACAGTTCCATATGCTGCCTGTCCATGGGCTGTGATTGGGAAAGGGTGACATTGCCAGGGCTGTAAGGAGAGCCCTCCCATAGAGTCCCAAGTCACTGAGAGTGCAGTGTCCACTTGAGCCCCTTCACTAGCACCTCCTGGATGTTCAAGGTCATGATTGCTGAAAAGGAAAAGCTGCTTTACCAGGCTCCCCACCCCACTCACCTGCTCCCACCACCTCGGCCCCAGAGTCTCTTCCCCTTCTAGCCAAAGACCCCTTGACGGGGGCTAGGGTCCCAGGTTAGGCTGATTTATCTTAGAACCAAACCTCAAGGTCCTAGCTTAGCATTCTCAGCGGGTTTCCTTCCCCGAGGTCCTCTGAAGTCCTCATCCCCTCATCCACTGGGTAACTGGAGCCTGTCCAGAGAGGTGGTTGGGTGGTTGGCTCCTGGACATTGGCCTGATAGCGGGCTGCCAGGAGTGACTGGAACCTGGGGACTTCAGGTGGGAGGTCTGTCGGGGCAACATCACCAGGACATCTGTAAAGAGGTCCTGCAGACCCCTCTAGCAGGGGCCTTCTGCACCCACCAAATGCCAGTGGAGTAGGCCAGCAGGCCTGGCAGGAGTTCATCCTCCTGTGCTAGGTCCAGCTGCCTAGCCCACAAGCCCTCAGCACTGCCCAGCCTCCTCTTGCCTGAAGAATTTGGGGTACAAGCCCCACCCCTGCAGAATGGGAGGAGTCAAGGGGCCCCAGAGGGGGTCATATGGACACCAACCTAAGGCAGATCACACTGTTGGGTAGTGAGTTCCACTGAGTGGGAACCAGAGCTAGAGGACTTAAGACTTCTTGCCGACTGGGGAAGAGAGACTTGGGTCCCAGCCCAGGCTCCATCATTCCCTCTCTGAACCTCAGCTTTAAAACCTGCGTCCTTACGGGAAGAGTGTGGGCCTCTTCCAACTGGGACCCGCTGGGGCAGAGCAGGCAGGAGCCTGGGCGGATGAGCTCCGTTGACTTAGCCTTGTGGAGCTGTGCTGAGTGCAGGTTTGTGGGGAGAACAATGGAGCTGGGGGGGTGATGCAAGATCTTGTCTTTGTTTCTGACTGTCCTGTAGCCTTCAGCAAGTTACTTTCCTGTGGCTGGTCCTCAGTTTCCCCTTCTGGATAATCAGGAGTCATGAACAGGCTGTCCCTGGGAGCTTCACACCCCCCCCCTCCCGTCTCTGGTATTGTAAAGATTCTTGCTCCACCCCACTCCTTTTGGTCCTCAAGATCTGGTCTAGGGACTGAAAGCTGTTGCTGGGCCATGCCTGGGCCCTGCAGGAGCCTGATGAGAAATGGGAAATGTGAGGCTCTCTAGAGACATGTGCTGTCACCTCTACCTCTGTCCAGGGGTGCAGCATGCAGGAGACCAATTCCAAGCTCCAGGATAAGGAGCCAGTCCTCCCCTCAGCCACCTCCTCTCCCTGAATACCCTCCCCAGGCAACTCATGCTGAAATCAAAACTACCCCAGCCGGCCCCAAGCAGCTGGCCTGGAGAACATCAGTTTAGGGGACAGAGTCAGTCAGCTCTCACAGAAGCCAGATCTAGCTGTGTCCTCCAAACAGTATGGGGAGAAAAGTTCTGGAGTGAGAAGACTCTGCTGCTCTCGTTGAGTATCAGGGGCTGGTCTCCTCCCTAGAAGGAAGCAGCTAGAGTCACAATGCTTCTGCTTACCAGTCTACCTCCCTTGCCTCCCTTTCCCTATCTGTTAAGGAGAGAAGCCGCCTCCATGACACCCCATCCTTGGAAGGATAGGGGGCTCTGGAGGGTAGGTATCCTTGTAAACCAAGGACCATTAATTCTGTTAAATACCATCCACCTCTGGTTAATGCTACCACCTCCTTTCTGGCTTCTCACTCAGAGAGCAGCTGTCACCCTTGTAGGCTTTTAGACTAACAATGTCAGGATTCTTCTGGAATGTTCTAAAATGCACTCGTGAAAATCTCTAATTCACCAGGGAACAGACAGAAGTGACAAAGAAATCATGAGAAAGGTAGGAACCAACCAGTATTTCCTTCCCCTTGAGAAAGTTGAGACTTTCTGAGAGAAAAAGCGAGAGTGTATCTGGGATAAGAGAACCCCTCGGCCAGGGGCTGGCCTGTGATCCTGAGCTCAGAGTTGATGGCACAGCTTGGAACTAGGATATGCAGATGGGTTGTGAGCTCCCTAGTTCTTCCCCCGCCACCCCATCTGTGAAGCTGTACCAGCTGTCATCTATTTTCCCCAAGTCCAGGGGAGGCAAAGAGAGGGTCACCTAGTCAGACACAGCTGAGAAGCAGGGGTGGGAGGGGTGCCTATCCATGATGGAACAGGCAACATCAGCATAACAGTTAACTTGGGAGCTTATAAGGGGGTCCCCATCTCAGAAATAACCAAGAAATAGGCCGGGCACGGTGGCTCATGCCTGTAAGCTTCAGCCTATGAAGTGGCCGGGGCTAGGGATCGCGGTTCGAGTCCCACCTGGGGCCCGTAGCAAGACCTAGCTCCAAAAAAATAGCTGGGTGTGGTGGCGCATGCCTGTAATCCCAGCTACCTGGGAAGCTGAGGCTGGGGATTGCTTGAGTCTGTGGTACCCCGGGCAACGAGAGCCTGCAGTTCCACGGGCAAAAATAGCAAGACCTAATCTAAAAAAAAAAAGAAAAGAAAAGAAATAACCAAGAAATGGGTGTTGACCCCCCTCCCCCCGTGGGGCTGCTTCTGCGGTGGGTAGAGTCCCCCAGGATCCTGAGAAGGCACAGAGGGGAAGAACTGAAACATCTGTCACCAGAGCAAGGTAGACCTACTCATCCTTGATGGGGATCCAGCGGTGTCAACAGGACTACAGCAAAGGACCCTCCAGGTCCCTGTCAGAAGCCTGGCAAAGACTCAGCATGTCCCGCTCTGCACCCCTGAAAAAAGTCACACTCAAGGGAGTTTAGGAGAGACGATCTGTTTATTGTTGCCAGTAGATCCAAGTGATAAGACAAATTGCAAAAGCATCTGGGTCTGCTCCCCAAAGCAGACACAGCACAGCCACAGGGTCTCAGAGGACCACTTCCCTTTCTCCACCGCCTCCCCCCACCACCTCGTGGTACAGACAACCAGGAAAGTGCATGGTGAGTCATTGGGTCTCCCCTCCAAGTGCACAGAGAGCAATGAGAACATTCCCACGTTTGCCTTTGGTGAATCAACTCAAAACATTGAGAAATAATTGTCCCCCTCCCCCCGCCGCCATGTAACTTCTGGGGTGGGTGTAGTGAGATGTTTTTTATTTATATATATATAATATATCTATACCTATATATAGACTATGTACAAATGCATCAGCAAGCTTCAGCAAAGGAAGACGCAGCGAGAGGCACAGCGAGAGACAAAGGCTGTCTATCCTTAAGACATGAGTAGGAAGGAAACTTCTCCATCTGTCACCCATCCCAATGGCACCGAGTCATCCCTGTGGTCTGGGGTTATCCTGTGAACCAGCAGGTATTTTCAGCCATCCTGCTTCAGCTAGCCTTGTCCATATCACTAGCCCACCTCCCCAGGAGACCCGCAGCGAGAATATGGCTCCCATCAGCTTTTCCTTTTTACAATCCATCAGAAATAACTACAGTGACCCCAGGCGAGGGGGGTGGAGAGCTATTTCCAAAGGGTGACCCCTGGCGGGGGTCAAGAGCTATTTCCAAAGCCAGTTCCAAGGCACCTCAAGGCATTTCAGTCCTGAAAATGTGTGCTTTGTTCTTATAAGCTAAATCCCATGGGTCAGCCAGCCCTTCTCTCTTGACCGCAGCCCTGGGTGAGGAGGAAGAGACAGCTAGGGTGTCCAGAGAGAGCGGGAGATGCAAGGGCAGTTGAGAAAACCCCTAGACTCAACTCAGCAGAGCACGGTGATAGGGACATGCAGCCGGAAGTGGGTCTGGCAGCCCCAGAGCAAAGAGGGGCAGCTTGCTGGTAGAGAGAGCAGGCTAGGAAGTGGCTGCTGCAGAAACATCTCACCGGTTTTCCCACCTCTGCTCACAGAAGCCCCACTTTGCTCCCAACCTCTTTGCCCTGGGGGAGGCTTCTGGAGGTCAATCTAAGAGGCTAGAGGATAGGCATCTGTGCAAAGGTGGGTCCCCGCTTGTCCCCATCAGCTGGTAGAGAGGCGCTGCTCCCCCAAGGCCCTGCTAGGTCAGGGCGGATCAGGGAAGGAACCCAGAAGTCATAGGCTTCTTAATGCAGAGTTTGGACTTCTTAGAATAAGCCCAGGGAATCTCGCAGCTAAGTTCCCCACATGTTACAAGTCGTGGAAAAAGAGAAGTCCCCTGGCACCCACACAGACTCCCTCCTTCCCTCCTCCTCCGAGGAGAGGTGAAATCCGCCTGTGGCAGACATGCCTTACAACCACCAGTGGCCTCCGCTGGATGAGGTGCCTGCCTGCTGCCCACCTCTCCCTCGGTCAGCTGCTTGACCTGCAGGTTGGGCAGTGTCCGCAGGCTGCAGGCAACTGGTATTGCCCATCCCCATTGGCAGTGTGTTGATTGGCAGTTAGGTACTGAGCCACGGAGTGAGGATTTTCAGAAGCTGTCTGTCTGGCTGCTCACCCCCCACCCTGTGTCCACTCTGCCTGTCATCTCACCTTCTTCTCTCTTACACCTTCCCTCTCTCCTATCCTTCCTCCCTTCCCGAGCTCCACATTCTGGACTCCCTTCCTTTTCCCTCAGCTTCAGCCCCAGAAGCAGTGGCTGCAGAGGTGGAATTAGAGGCCCCCAAAATTTCAATCCTGTTCCCCACAGTGCTGTCCTGGCAGTTCCCGATTCGGTTATGGCTTTGTGTGCGTCCCAGCACCTGGCACGGTGCCGGACACGTGGCAGACGCTCAATAAATGGATGTTGAATTGAAGTGAATTAAACTGAAGCCCCGTTTGCAAGTGCTCTCTCCCCAGATTGGCCTTCTGATGGGCAGAGAATGGTCCCTGAGACTGTCGGTCCTGCCTGTACCCCCTTCCCCAGACTCCTCCCTGCCCTGGACACTGACTCCCTGAGCCAGGGCAGGGCTGAACGCCTGGGAGGCTGGGGAGTGCTGCAGAGGATCAGCCAGTGGGGGAAGGGGAAGCTGCCCACAGCTCTGCCCTCTCAGCCCTTCTGTATCTCTGCCCAGCATGGCCTGGGGGGCCTGGGAGATGAGCCTACCTCCCTCCCTTGTCCTCTTTCATTTCCCAGACCCCTCCCACCAGGAAAACTATGGCTCTGTTGATGCAAACTGGAGGCTGAGGCGCCAGAGAAGCTGGCAGGACCCTAGGTTTCTGTCTGTTGAACTGGTTTCTTTAGCTGCACGTAGCCTGAGTGACTTGGCGAGTTGATCTCTGAGGGTCTCCCAAAGGAATGTTCTCCAAGTCAGCAGTTTCTCTCTGTCTCTCTCCCTGTCTAGAGGCTTAAATGATTCCCTCTTAATGTGAGTATAAATGGCAGTGAAAGTTGGCTCCCCACAAATCCTACTTTCTTACCCACAGAGGGAGTTGGGGGGTGGGGGTTGCGGGTAGCAGGGCTCCAGAGGTGACCTTTCTGCCAGATCTTAGAGGCATCAAGGCCTCCCCTCACATTTCCCATTTCCCTCAAGGCACTCCCTTCCCAGTGCTCTCTAGAGAAAAGCCAGATGACAATCCCAGCGAGGGTCAGAGGCAGGGAGGGCTGTCCAGACAGGCCCTAAATGAAGTTGTCTCTGCACATCAGCTCCTCTGTGTGGCTCCCACCCATTCCTCTGCACGGTGGAGGCCCACGGTGGCAGGAGGTCTGCAGCCAACTCCACTTTACCAGGGGCCCCCACCTCCTCACTCCCTCAGCTGACTTGGATATTTACTTCCTGTCGGTGGGTAATTATGGAGGGGAATAAATGACCAGCACCTGGAACAACACAACCCACCCAGCTGCCTTTCCGCTATGATCCTCACCCCAATCCCCAGGAATTAGCATCCCACAGAAAACCACCAGGCTTCTGTGGTAGCTAGAGAGGGACAAGAGCGTGAGAACAGAGCTCTCTGGGCCAGGGCTTTCCTTCCGCACCCAGGAAATGCGCAGCTGTCCATCGCCAGGTGCCCCCAAGGTAGAGAAGCCCAGGGTCACCCCCAGCCTGGCAGGGTAGGCCAGGGCCAGTAGCAGGGGGAGCTGGGGAGCCCCTCCCTACCCACAGGTTCCCCCTGAAGTCCTGGCTACCAGCCAATTCCCAGGACTGGGCAGTCCAGACACTGAGCTTCCCCTCCATATGGCCCACCCTCCCCACTACTGCCTTCACCCTCCTCCTCTCAGGCAGGATTGAGCCCACTTCTCCCTCCCCCCAGAGCCCACACATCCCAGACGCCATGACAGTTTTCCCGATGAAAGAGAGGTGGGTCACTCTTGGTTCAGGGTGGGGGACACACAGTGAGGGGTTCAGGAGGCCCCAGGTGGGCCCTGGGATCGTTCAAGAGAAGCACACTGAGAGAGGGCAGGCAGGGACACACTGTGCAGGGCGGAGTGGCGGGAGCGGGGCACGGGGGCCGGGCCACCCACTACTTGTTGCCCTCGTCCGCGTTACCCTCTCCATCGGTCTTGCCCTCCTCCTCCGTCTTCAGATCATCTGTGCTCAGTTTCTGCTCTTTTTTCCTCCTCACACACTTCACCACCATCAGCACCAAGATGACCACAGCCAGGAAGCCCCCCACGGAGGCACCCACGATCACTGCCACCGTGGAGTCCCGCTCAGGGGGCTCTGGAGAAGGGAAAGACAAAAACCTGCTGAACAGGGGGACTCGAAAGAGGGCCTTGTCCTCGGCCCCCCTGCTCCCAGCACTTCGTGTGGGCTGGCCCTGACCACTGTCCTCCATGGGATGGACTTAGTCAAAGGGAAGAGTCAGCCCTTCTAGCAACCTCTGAGCGCTCCGCCCACACGCCCTAGGGGAGGGTGGATACAGCAGGGTGCAGCCATGAGCCCCTGGGGACCCAGGTCCGAGTTGCAATTCCGAACCCTAACCTCAGTTTCCTCATTTATAAACTGGGAATGCGACGGTCCCCCCTGGGCATTTTTATGTGGATGGAGTGAGATAACCGAGTCTAGTTCTACAGCTGAGACACAGCAAGTGCCGGGTAGTGAAGGTGCCGCTAAGACAAACAAGCTCATGACCTTGACCCATGCTGGACCTTGACTGACGTCATGAGGACTCTGCCCAGTTCCCCAAGGAGTGGAGGGAATGAAGGGCACCTGATGCCCAGCACAAATGGCTGCTCCCAGGGCAAGCCTCCTCACAGGCATCCTGAGCTAACATAGCCCAGCGTGGTTGGGTGGGAAAGGCCAGGTGGGGACACTCGGGGACGGCTCGGCCCCGCCACCGTGCTCACCTTCCAGGAGGACCTTCAGGTTGATCCGGCCATGGCCGCGGTTGCGGTCGGGCGGGTTCATGATGTAGCAGTTGTAGATGCCCTCGTCCTCCAGCTGCACGTTCCTCAGCATCACCGACACGTCATACTTGCTGGGGTTTCCCGAGAACTCCACTCGGTCTCGGAACCGCTCCAGCTTCAGGTTAATGATCTTCAGGCGGAACTGGAAGAACTGAGGGCGGAGCATGGGACAGGATGGGGCACCGGAGGGGCAGGGAGCTGCCAAGTGAGCCAACAGGATGCTCCCCCTTCCTACGAACCCTCTTACCTGGAAGCAAGACTGTCAGCACCCCAAAAAGGCTGACCTACTCCACCCTCCCCAGGCCACCCAGGGGTGAAAGGTGTCTTCTGCCAAAGTCTTCCACAGACGACCCACTGGGGTCCAGAATAGGGTCAGGGGGTGGGCAAGGTGGGTGTCCGGCTGAGGTGGGGCCCCTCCCCCCCTGCCAAGCTCCCCTCCGTCCTGCCCAGGCCTCACCATCTCCTCGGAGCAGTTATTGCACTCCTGGTAAGTCCAATTCAGAGAGAACTGCTTGTGGTTCACTGTGTAGCAGGAGTTGAAGGTGCAGGACAGGCGGGCGTCGGAGCCATTGAGGACGTTGAGGTTGGTAGGTACTGTGACTTCCATGTTCCGTCCTGGTGGCACTACAGACAAAGCCACAAGCTGGTGAGGATTCTGGCTTACAGGGAGGGGGCAAGTCTCTGCACCTGGCAGGGAATGGAGCAGAGCCGTGGCAGCCAACCGGGGCCCTTATGTTTGAAACTAGCCATGGGGCGGGGGGCATAAAGTTGCAAGGGCTCCTTGGTTCAGGCTGGCTGAGCAAATCTGCAATGGAGAAAGATCCGATCATCTGCCAAGTCAGGGACAGACAAACGACTCCCAACCTTTTCCCTGTGGGGCAGCCTCTCCGTCTGTCCATCTGACCCCATTCCTGCTGCTGCCACCTGCTCGCTGAAGATCTTGGACAAGGAACTTCTCTGTGTTAGCCTCAGTTTCCCCCCTTCTTCCCTCCAGCTCTTCCAATAATCTTTGTTAATGCTGGGGGCCCATGAAGTGGGCAGTCTTGAGGACATGGAGAGTCCAGAAGCCTGCTCTCCATGCCCCAGGGCCGGAAGCAGGCAAGGTGCCCGGTGCAGCCCAACTGCCCTGCCACCCCTCCCCTAGCCCTACTCCCACCCCCATCCCTGCTCCTGGCAGGCGGGAGCACAAACAAGCCAAGGCAGGGAATAGGAGTCCCTTTGGGAGGCCACAGCTCGGAGCTGATGCAGCTGAAGGGTGGCAGGGTGACAGGCACAGGCATCCTGTGAGGAGCACCAGCCTTGGTGCAGGAGCACCAGGGGCTGGGGCTGAGAAAGAGCCCTCCCACCCCACCCCCCATACACACATACACACTCTGACAGCTAATCGGGGCAGAGTCTAGGGTGCAGGCAGCCTGGGGAGCAAAAGTGAAGGGGGCTCCCCATTCTCAAGGTCATGCAAACACCTCCTTAAGTTTGGTGTCCAAGTCACCCATGCCCCTTGCCTCACCCATGTCCCGGCTGTCATTCTAACCTTCTCTGCCAAGGCCGCCAGAGCCTCATCCCAGAAGATGAACTCTCTTTAGAGAGGATAAGCTCAGCACCAACCATTCATGAGCATTTATGAGTCTCCCACAGTGGCCTAGGCAACTTAGTCTAGGCCCTGGGAGATGCAGGCAGGGTCAACCACAACACAGACTTTGTATTCTAGGGGGGAAAGACACTCAGGGAGAAGGAGCAATGTGACTTTTGGTGGAGACCCATGGCACGAGCAGTGAGACTCAAGGGGAAAGAAAGGGGTGCTGTTTCAGATGGGTGGTCAGGGAACACTGCTCTGACGAGGCGGCCTTTAGACGGTCCCTGACTACAGTGAGGCTGTGAGCCAGTAGAAGTTTTGAGGGAGTTCCCAGGTACTGGACCATCAAGGACCAAGTCCCTGTGACTGCTTTGTGTATCTGAGGCACAAGAGCAGCGGCTTTAAAGAGACCAGCAGTGAGGGCTCAGGTCCAAGAGGCAGGCAGGGGGCAGACCTCAGAGCTGGGATCAGAACACCTCCCCTAAGCCAGGGGGTCACTAGCAGACCGGGACAAGGGGGCAGCTGGGAGGCTGCCCAGACAAGAGCTATGGACAGCTGTGGAGATTCTCAGACAGAGGTTCAACCCCAGCTCTGCCTTCGAACAGCTGGGAGGAACGTGGGCAAACTCCTTCACCTTCGAAGCCCTGGTCTTCTCTGTACAGTGCAGATGTTGCCTACCTACCCTCCAGGGTTGCACCCGGAATTAAGGTAAAACGTATAAGCACAGCGAGTGTGCATCTGCCTGGTTACAAGTGCTCGGAGAGCTCTGATCATCTGAAATTCTCCTCAAATTCTGCCCCCTAAATGGCAGGGCTTCTGGGGGGAATCTCCCAGGAGAGGGGACCTTGGGGCCTGACCCCTCAGGCCAACCCGTGGGGGTTTCCGCAGACCTGCCCCACAGCTAGGTCCAGCTGCTGGCAGGCAGAGGATCCCCTGCAGGGCTTTTTTTGAATTGTTTTGGTTCAGACAGCTGCTGGTCCCACCCCAGAAGCAGCCGCACTGCAGCTGAAAGCTGGGCTAGCAAATCCCCAGTCGCCTACATCAGCCCATCCCCCAGGATGAGGGGTCAGGGTCAGCAGGCAGGACTAAAGAACAGGAGATGCGCTGACCCCTGGCCCAGAGGTCATGACGCCCTGAGTCCTGTATGGAAGGAGAGACAGGGGACCTATCTCCAAATTCAAGGACCCCAGGTGTGGGCTGCAGTGCTCATTAGGGCAGTTGATCTGGGGAGTCTAAGAGGGCCCTAGGGAAGAACAAAACCCAGTTCCCATCTCCCCATTTTCATGGCTGTTATGAAAACACAGTGCCAGGCAAGGAGAAGGTACAGAAAATACCAGCGCCACCCCCACTCTGCGGAGGCAGACAAATCTGCAGGGAGGGAGGCTGGCAGGAGGCCTTGCCCAGGGCCTGCCTCGCAGGCCAGCAAAGGTCTGACAACTTCCCAGGCCTGGCCTCTTCCCCACAAAATGCAGCCTCCACCAGGGGTGTCATCTAGAAGTAGCTACTGCTAATCTTGCAGACCCATCACAGACCTCTCTCCTGCCCAGGCTCAAGACATCACACCCATAAGAATTTGAACTCCAGCAAGCAACTCGAACCATCTTGAACAACCAGCACCCTGGTGTGGGGGAGGGCAGAGCTGTGGGGAGTAAGGGGCCTTTCCTGGCTGACAGGATGGGAACATACAGAAAGGTGCAAGGCGGGGCCCCTCTGAGGCAGGAGGAACACGTGCGCCCTCTAGTGGTCAGAGAGGTCCACTACATGACCAAGGGCAGGCAGAAGAGGGAGACACCATCCATCTAGCAAGTCAGAGGGGAGAACCTCAGGAGTTGTAACTTAGCCTCATAGATTTACCAGCTAGGAAAGCGAAGTCCTGAGGGAGACACACAGAGACTAGGTCCAGAATTCTGGTCCTGACTCTGGAACCTGGGCCCTCTTCAACCACTCTAGGCTGAGACCACTCCCAGGCTCCCAGCCCTAAATAAGGGTTTTGGGCCTTTCACCAAGCACAGCCCTCATTAAGGGTGAGGAGCACATAACACAGTGAAGTCAGAGCTGTGAGCAAAGTCCTGCCCTCTTGATGAACTCTGTCACTTCAAGAAAGTAGCCAAATCAGCGCAGCAGCAGCTTTGGTGGTATAGAGGTGAGCATAGCTGCCTACCAAGAAAGTAGCCAAATCCACACCTAGTCCCAAAGAACATCGAATGCTTCAGCAGCACATATACCAAAGAACGTCCAAATAGTTCATCGAAATAGAAACATAGAGCAGGGTTGAGTGTACCAGGCAACGATACTCACAGCAATCTTCTTATCAACCCCACTTTCCAGATAAGAAAATGGAGCACAAAGAAATGAACCAAGTAACCTATGTTCACAGCTGGTAAATGACAAGGCTGGATTGAAACCCGGGTCCCAGGCTCCAAACAGATAAGGGTGGGAGAATCATCCCCAGATAACCCAGGGCCCAGGTCCAGCCCTGTTACTGCCCGCCCCCAGCTCTGCGCAGGCTGACCGGAGAACGGGTCTCCTGGTTTCTAACTCACAGAAAGGAAATGATGGTCATCAGGAGTTAGGAGTTAGAACCAAAACATCTCCAGGGACACCCCCATCCCCTCCACCCCTGCCTTTCTCCAAGGCGTCAGGTCCCATGTCATTCATTGCTCTCACTGGCCCATCTTACGGAGATCACAAAATCTGCTCATTTCCTGCCAAACACTATCTCCTGCAGAGACTGGAATTTAATTCTTTTTACTCATCTTTCCAACCCTACAGCAACATAGAAAGTGGGTTTATTTTATTCTTGATTTTAACAGGGGAGAGATACAGAGTAATTGTCTCCCCAGCTTTATGGGGCACATTGTCTCCTGGGGCAACCCCCACCTCCTCCCAGGTGAGTGTGGCATTCGTTGCCCCATCTCCTGTATACCTATATATGGACCCTCCTGCACCTAAGCTCTCCCCTCCCAGCCCAGTCCACCCCGATGCAGCCTTGAGATCAACCTTCTTCCTCACTCCTCAACCCAAAAACTGCACTGGCTCCCTATTGCCTTCAAGATCAAGTCCAGGTACCAGGGCACAACATTCAAGCCTTTGAAAGCTGAGACCAACCTAGCTCATGTTCTTGTTCTGCCCTCCTCTACTGCCAACCCCCACCCCTCCATCAGCCTGGCCTCCAATGAACCCAGTTCCTTCTTTTCCAGAAAACACCACCTTCTTTCACTCTTTGCACATGTCTTTGCTCAGATTGGAAGCTCCTTCTCCCTCCTCCTGCCCCTGGAGCTTTCCTATTTTTCCTCAGGTGCCAGGTAATTAAGCTTCATTCACCTCAAGACCAGCTTCCCAGCGCCTGCACCTTCTCCCCAGGCCTGTGCCCATGGCACCCGGATGACCAGGAGGAAGGATGGCAGTGGCCAGGACCAGACAACTTAACCTCCCAGAACCTCAGTTTCTTCATCTCTAAAATGGGAGACAATGGCAGGGCTGTTATGGGGATTAAATGACTTCCTCGTGGATACAGCTCACAGCAGTCCCTGACGCATGCCAACTTGCAGGGCTTAGCTGCCATTACTACCACCATTCTTCCCGTTATTATCACACCATAGAGGATGCGCATTGTTCCTATTTGCTGACATGCCTGTGTCCCTCGGGAGGCTCTGGGGAACTGATTCCCATTCATCTTGGTATCCCCGAAAACAAAACAGTACACGACACACAGTAACCATGCAACAAAGTCCATAGAAGGAAGTCCTCTGTCTATCCCTGCAGTGAATGTATGCAGGGGACCTGGCCGAAGGGGTCTGCCTTGTAAAAGCCAGACTTTAGAAGCCAGGCTGGAGATGGAGATGGGGGGGTGGGGGGGAGCCAGCAGCCTTGAGAAAACTCTATCGAAGGTTGCCCAACCATTCGGATTGCTTCTGACTGAATGCTGGTCTCCTGTGCACCTACTGTGTGTCCAGAGGCTGCCCAGCAACTCCCCCACCACCACAGCCCCAGGCTCTATATCTAACACCACAGCCACAGGCCCTGACCAGGGCCCTTCTTGTCCCTTGTGGCATCTCTCCATCTTGGAGACTGATGCTGTTACAATCACCAAAGTATCCACATCCACGTGAGCCCTCTGCCTTGGAATACCCAGGGTGCATTTACCCACACCACCAATCAAGTTCAAGTCCAAGTCCTCATTCCTGCATCCTCCCAAACCTCCCAGGTTTGGAAAGGTTTCATTTTTTTCCCACCACCTCACAGCCCCCATGCCCTGACCTCTTCACCCCAGACTGTTTTTCCCCTAAGCCACACCCTGGCCCTGGCCCCATCCTCACATGGATCAGGCTCTCATAAGGTTATCTCCCTCCCCCGTGTGATCTCCCCAACTCCCAAAGGGGCATCCCTCTCCTCGACTCCAGCTCCATACACGCAGACTGTTCACCCAACTCCCCCATTTTACTGGCACTTGAGGTTCTTCCATCAATTATTGTTAATAAACAACACCATGCCTTAAAAACTCAGAGGCCAGCTGAGTCTCTTGATGAGTTCAACAGCTAAGAGACCATGCTAAGGACAGAGAGGGGTTCAACTCTCAGCTCCCCTCAAACTAGACACGTGACCTTGCTAGGAAAGTTACCTGACTTCTCTGTGCACTTCTCCTCATCTGTCACCTGAGAATAACAATATCTACCTCACACAAGGACTAAGCAAGATAGCCAGCGCACGCAAAAGGCTATCCATGAGGCTGGCTGGGATGGGACAACCTGCAGTGTGCCAGACTCAGAAAAGGCAACATGTAGGTATTCCCCAGCTCACCCATGAAAGAACTCAGCTTGGAGGAGTCTAGCTCCTCGTCTATGATCGTGAAGTAAATTGCTAAGGTGGTTTTAAATCCAGATCTGATTTCAAGGCTCCTGCTCTTTCTACTGCCCGAGTTTCTATAACATTCCCACTGGGTTGTTGATATGTCCAGTAATTCAGCAGATCTTGTAGGCCTTGCCATGCAAGGTGCCAGGGATGATGTGCCCAGTCTGCTTAACTCCCCTACCCAGTGCCCAGTATGGTGTGTCAGAGACAGAGAGACAGACTTTGTCTAGAGACTATTCCCGCAGACAACCTTTGAACTCGACCCTCAGTTGCCACATCAGCATTACTAGGCTTAAGAACAAGAATGAAATTACTGCAAAGTACACTTACAAATAAGGGTCTAGCCCACCTGCCCACCAGGAAGGTGGCCAAATGTGAAATTAACACTTGGGCCACTTGACCAGGCGGCCTGCCTGGCTGGACGGAGGGTTCTGAGACATGGTCTTAATGGGCCACATCCCCTCCCAGCCTTTGGGTTCCTCTTTGCCCTGTTTTTCCTATCTCTTCACCTGGCCCCTCCTCCATTCCAGCTGGCTCAAGCCAGAGGCACCTTCTCTGTCAGCCTGCTTCATCAGGTCCCCTCCCAATCCAGAGATCATTGCTCAAACCTGCTTCCCACCTGCTACTCCCACACATTTCAACAAATCAGGGGTTCAGATTTCCAAGGAGCCAGACCTAGGCTCAACTTTGGCCAGCCCCCCCAACTCCTCCATATACTATCTCTTAATATCCTAAATCTATCAGATCCCACAGAACAGGGTTTGTGGAAGAAGCCCTTTAGGGGAGCATTAAGTTCCAGAATGCCACAGATTTCAGCAGTTTAAAGAAAAATTACATGAAGAGTCTGTAGCTCTAGCTACCCTCTGCCCCCACCCCCATGTAGGTCAACTTCAGGGAAATCCAAAGAAAATCGCCTCCCTAGATAACTGTCACTCCCAAGAAACTCAGACCCCCTGACCCAGCTGGTCCCAGCTGATGAAGCCCCCAGCCATGTCTCCCCCACAGGCCCTTCCCATCCCAAGGACACCAAAGGGAAGCTTAGCTGTCTCCCTCCTGCCCCCTCCCCCCATCCACTTCCAGCTACCTCAGTTCTCTGACCCTCAGGAGCATGCAGATGTACAGTCTAACTTACCCAAAGAGAAAAAGAGACTGAGCCCCGTGAGACTGAAGGCAGGGCGAGGTAGCCAGGCATCTTTGTGCATTTTCAGACTGAGATGTTAGTCGGGTGGGGTATGGGAGAGGGTGATTGAGGGGCGGAGGGCTACAAGGGAGAAATGATTAAATGCTAAAAAGAAATGCACAGATGTACTTCAAAGACACATACAACATTAAGGAAGCTTTATTTCCATCTCTCTAATATGGCCGGCTTGTAGGTTGCTGCTTAAAAGAGAGAGGGAGTGTGTAAGGGAGAGAGAAAAAAGGGGGATGGAGTAAATTTTGTGGTTGGTGGATTTCAAGAAGCAGGTGGGAGGGCATGAAAAAGTCTCTCCTTAAAGAACAAAGTTCCTCAAATGTTTACCCTCCCGAGCAAGCAGGAAAGCAAGTCCTGACTTTCTTCTTTACTGGGGTGTTTGTGGGGTTTTGAAAGCTGTCAGAGGAACCCATTTATTTCAGAGCTGTCATCGGGGGAAACCCTTTTGTCGCTTAAAAACCCCCCAAAAAGGAGAGGCTTGTTTTTGTGTTATTTGGAAATGTTTCAGGGAAGTGAGTTGGGGCAACTTTCAGGAAGTAATGACTTCGTTTTGTATCTGTGTTATTTTTTTTCCACCAGCATTTCCATTGAAAACAGAAGACATCAAAGCAAGCTGTGGAAGGAAAAACATCTAAGAGGTATTACAATGCAGTGTGGGGCAAACCTTTGGGGATTTCAATTTAATCAACTGAACAGTAAAAAAAGAAAAAAAAAGAAAAAAAACACATTTTGAGACAATTGGGGAAAAAATAAACATGGCCTGGACATTAGAGTATATTGATGAGTCATTTTTAATTGTTTGGGGTGTGATTTAAAATATCAGGGCTATATTCTTTAACATCTCTATCTGTTACACACACTCGAATTCATAAGTGATATGATAGAACTGGAATTTCTTCAGAACATTCCCAGAGAGAAATCAACCAATGGGGGAGGTAGGTGACAGCTGGATGTGTTGTCAATTATTGAAACTTAGGGTGCCTGGTACAGTTCTCTCTTCTGTGGCGTGTTTTTGATTTTTTTTTTTTTTTTTGAAAGAGGAAGACAAAATAGGTTAATATCACAAGTAGTAAAACTTGGGGTGGAGACTCAAAGTGACTCCAGACAGAGAAGGTGACTCGCCCACCCCCTTTCAGGAGCCTCTGAAGATGAGCACAGGTCCTCAGGCAGCTGTCACAGGAACTTTGCTGAACTGTTGCTGCACCAGAGAGCAACTCGCATTTCTGAACATTATCTCTGTGCCACGTTCAACAGCTCAACTTGACCTGGGCTAACCTAACCCTGGGATGGTTCATTTCTAGCCTTTTTAAAATGCAAGTGAGGAAACTCAGCCTCTTTGGATGATCAAGCCCACCCAAGTTTACCTAGGAGAGTTACAGGGAGAATGGGAGCCAAGAATCACACTGAGGTGTATGTGGCACGTACACCAGGGGCATACTGGGGATTCCTGGGACTCCACACTGTCTACTTCAAGGGGAGAACACAGGACACCTCCCACCCCACGCAGACTGTTTAAAGAAGCCCAGGGGAGGGGGTCCTGGATGAATGATAGAAAGGGGGAACTACTCAGACCAGTAGCCCCCTCTGCCCCCCACCATGCTGGGTTTCTACCTGCCAGAGGCATGCCTGAATGAGGAAGAGGGGGAAGTGCACATTGTTCATGAAGGCAGTGAGAGCCAACAAATGCTGCTAAAACTGCTCTGTCTGGGAGGGAATCCCTCCAAGCCAGGGCTTGGAGGTAGTTACTGGAGGCAGGAGGGTGGAGTGGAGGTTCTGCAGTTCTCCCACACCAGGGGAGATTGTCCAGGCTAGGTCTTGCACAGACTCAAAAAGGGCACTCAAAGGGCTCTGTCACTTCACTAGGGTCTGGTTGCCGCTGGTTCATCCAGAGTCACAGCCCCTAAGAAAGAAAATCAAGGAAGGAGTGGAAGGGGCTGCCAAGGAGGAAGAATCCCCTGGAGACCACAGCAAGGCTGCTTCTCCACTGTGCTCAGGTCCCTGGCCTCCTCCACCATTTGGCAGGTGTGCCCAGAGGGGTAGACTGGCACCAGTCTGGGGCCTCAGCTCCCTGCTCAAACCCTCCCAGACTGCAGCACAGCCTCCCATGCTGCCGCAGGCACATGTCAGCCAGAGAGATTTGGTTTGATGTAGCCGGCCTCCTCCTTTTTGGAAAATGCAGCTAAAGGTGACTGTGAGGCCCAGAAACTAATGGAAGCTGCTTACCCAGCTCTCTTGGTTTCACACTGGGTCCAGAAGCTTCTATTTGATGGCATCTGAGATAAGAAATAGATGCAGAAATGGTTTTTCTGCTTCTACCCAGAATTTGGCTAAGAGAAGCCAGGATACAAGGTATAACAGAATAATCTGGTCAACTCCACCTGCCAGGACTGAGGGTCAGAGGTGCTGGGTCAGGAGTAAGGGACTCTGGCAAAAGTGGGGGAGGCTACTCCAGAACCCCCACAGCTCACTTGGACCTCCAGATGCCCATCTGCTCCAAAAGAATAAGCCTTCCCGGGAGCCAGTAAAAACCTGGAAGCAGTAACTCAACAAGCCCTTGGCAGAATGAAGATGCCTGTGTCGAAGATAGGCTGCTGGGGGTGAAGCTCTGCTTTTGGCATTTCGACCCAGTGCCACTTCTCACTGCAGACTTTATCAGCCAACATTCCACTACCCACCCTGCTGGGGAAACTGTTAGAAATATCAGAGGGAAGGCAGTTTCCTTTTTGCCTATGGCAGCTTAGAGGAGACCAGAGAAAACCTCCCTGGCTAACTCAGAGCTTCACTTCTAGGAGTGTGGGCCCCAGAGCAGCAGCACCATCCAACTGAGAGCTCCTTAGAAATGCAGAGTCACAGGCCCTGTCTTAAAAACCAACATTTTTCATCAAATCTCCAGCTCCTTCTTAAACACATTAAAGTTTGAGAAGTGCCTTCAACTATCCCAGCCTTGGGAGGCTGAGGCTAGGAATCCCTTGTCTCCGCGGGTTCGAGACTACCCTGGGCAACATAGTAAGACCTAGTCTCAAAAAATAGCTGGGCATGGTTGGTACATGCCTGTAATCCCAGCTACCTGGGAGGTTGAGGCTGGGGATCACTTGAGTCCACAGGTTCAGGACTACCCCGGGCAGCATAGCAAGACCTAGTCTCTGAAAAAAAAGAAAAGAATTGCCTTCAATTAGTAGTAAAAGCTTTGCAGCCTGTGAGTGAGGAACAAATGAAAAGCCAGGTGTGGGGAGTTGGGGAGAAGATTCACGGGACGAATTTAGAATAAAAGGATGACATCAGATGACCTGCAGAGCACTGGGTGGCCTGCTCATGGACAACAAGGCTGGGATTCATTTACCCTCCTCTCTTCTCAGCCTCAGGCCTTCCTCAAACTGAAACTAAAGGACTGGGTACAGGAAAGAGCCAGATACGGAACAATGATCTTAGACAAAGCAGCGTCCAGAAAAACAGGGGTTTTGTGAATCTTGTCACCATCCAGGGCAAGAGCCAGTTAAAAGGCAATTAGGGAACAAAAAACAACCGCGAACGAAATGTCCCAACCACCTGGTACTTTGCCAGCTACCTTACACACGGGGCAACAGGAAATCTCACAGAATCTTTTTTTTTTTTTTTTTTTGAGACTAGGTCTCGCTATGTGGAACCGCAGGCTCTCGCTGCCCAGGGTACCACAGACTCAAGCAATCCCCAGCCTCAGCTTCCCAGGTAGCTGGGATTACAGGTGCGCGCCACCACGCCCAGCTGTTTTTTTGGAACTAGGTCTTACTACAGGCCCCAGGCGGGACTCAAAAGGCGATCCCTAGCCCCGGCCACTTCAAAGGCTGAAGCTTGCAGGCACGAGCCACCGTGCCTGGCAATCTCACAGAAGCTTGCAGGCACGAGCAATCTCACAGAATCTAGTCAGGCCCAAGACGGAGCTTAGAGTGGGCTTCCTCCTTTGGCCCCCTCCTACTGCCAGACGTTTCTTTGGTTTGAATTGTTGATGTAGAGATTTGCTTGCTGCTATGCCTGGTGTAGCAGCTGTGATTCTTCAACCATCACATACGCCGCTGGCTCTTCTAACAATGCTGGGTGAGGTTTCTCTTAACTCACACAGGGCTTCTCATCTGTAGGGTAAATGAGTTAAAAATCAGACCTTTTAGTATTTTTTAATATTAAATGATTTATTTATATATAAATTTCACATCTTTGTGATCTCTGGGGTTCACCCCCCTGACCGCTTCCACCTTGCCCCCCCCCCCAGTTGTGTACTTTAATTTGGTTGTTGGCTTGTAAAAAAATCAGACTCTTACACCCCCTGCTGCTTGTGTGGATGCTGGTGCCCGGAGGCTGGGCGTGGGGCACGTGTGCCTGTGATTGTGGATGATTGTGGACCCAGAGAGCACGGGGCATGCATAGATGTGAGTGCCAACACCTGTGCCTAGGGGAAAACGCTTAAGGGCCATGCCAAACCGTGGGGCGAGGTTGTGCTTCAGGCTACTACCTGTACTACCAGGCTACTAAACACCTGTAAAGATATACCAAAGGCTCCAAAGTTGGCCTGTGAGAACTGATGATGAGCCTACCTGAGCTGGAATGGTTGCAAAACAACATCTTTGGGGTCCTTCCTTGGCAGTTTCTTCTAGGAATGCCCTTCCTCTCCCACCTGCTCCGCAAGTAGCTAGTCTTTCATCAAAAACCTGCTCTTTCATCAAAAACACGCTCTTCTCTCTGTGTTCTTGTGATGCTGGGTATACCCACTTATTTTTCTTTTATCAATTCTCTCTTAACAAATTCAAATATTAAAAAAAAAATTCAAATATCTGTTTATGTGCCCTATGTGCCAGACACCAGCTAGAAGTTGAAGACCCAGAAATGAAAGTGATACAGCTCACATTAAGAGCTCACATTCTAGAAGAAGGCAAATACATCAACTCCCAGCACACAGATGAGGACCTGATCTGCAGGAGCATGGGAACAGAGGTACCCTGAGATCGCCTGGGGCTCTGTGTTAGCAGGAAACAGACAGTATTGTTGGAGTGTTTGGTTGTCGCACCCCAACTAAACTGTGGCGCTTTCAGATTGTGTCTTATTGGTTTTAGTTTGCACTGGGCTTCTGCTGGCCCCTGGGCTGATAAAAATGAATGTCTGTTTCACTTCTGGGGAAAGAGCAGATTTCTTCAGCCCACTGTCACCCAGATCAGCATGTAGGACCAAGGCTGGGAGTCAAGTCCACTGTGCCATCCACTCCCAAGGAATTTCATTCAGAAAGGGATGGAACCCCATGGGCTCAGCTGCCGCAGAACTCACAGGATAAACCTAAAGCAGGATCCCTAAGAGTTTAAGATCTCTAGGAGATAACTCAAGCCCATAGTTTTCAGAGGCCATCAGAAGGTAAAACCTAGTAGGGAGACATCCAACACCAGACAAGAAATAAGAGATCTCCCAAGCAGAACTCAGCAAGGCCTGGAAGGGATGCTGATTTGACAGGCAAGTCAGGGAAGACAATGCCAAGCAAGGGGTGCCAAGAGCTAAGGCTCAAAAGCGGGGAAGACAAAGGCACACGGAGCAGGGGGTTCCTATTATGAAAAAAAAAAAAAAAAAGAGGGCCAGGGGTGGGGGAAGTATGGATGAGCAGACAAAGTGGCATCAGAACATAGAGGGCTATGACCATCCCGTGGAGCATTCAGACACGTGCTTTGGAAAGTTGTGGGACAGCGAGATGTGGTTGCTCTCACCATCTGGGAAATGAGAAAGGTCTTAGCTTTCTGAAAAAAAGACTCCCAGTTCCCTTATTTCATGGTAAAGAAAAGATGTTTTGAGAGTTGGGTTTTACAGAAGTGGTAATGGGTTGCCTGATCTCCCTGAGGAAGATCATACCACATTTGCAAACAGCTGGCCAGGCCAGGTCAGGGGTCCTGAGAAATTTTGCTTATTCTTAGCAAGAGGCTAATTGGTCTGTGTCAGATAAAACTTGCAGTCTAAGGCTCTTTGGCACTAAGGAGCTAAACTCATTGAGTGGCAGTACAATCCTTTCCAACCACACACAAAAAGCTAGTGTTTGATAAGAGAAAATTGTTGATGTGGATATGTAAGCCTACTGACTAGCCCAGAGGAGGAAAAGGATGGGGGCGGCAACTAAGAACGAAAGTTTAACTGAAGGGCTGGCAGAAGGCTGCAGTCTTTTCAAGGAGGCCCATCTTCTACAGGTTCCCAATGCACTGGCTGAACTATGTCCAAGTCCAATAACCAAACTCCGATGCTGCTGGATAAATGCTCCATTATTCATGGGTCGCCTCACCACCTCCACCCTTAAGCTGCTTTATGTTGGCAAAGGCCTGCCTGCTTCTGGAAGCCTTTGAATAGTGGAGCATCTGGTGTTCTAGGAACTTAAAATACCGCAAATTCAAATAACCAAACCGCTTGTTAAAGAATGTACTGTAAGGAGATCCAACTCTTTCTGTCTCCAGCACCATCTACCCTTCAGAATGTCACCCCTCAGAGCTTTGCAAAGCCCTCCCCCACGCTCAGCTTCCTAATTCTTTCTCCTTGGATGGGAAGGACTGAGGTATTTTGAGCTAAATGATTTCTTCCCCAAACCAAAAAAATTAACAAAAGTTGGAAACTGATTCACCAAAAGATAAAACCAAGTGGGGAAAATACATTTGAAGGAGATGGAGTATTCAGACCAGCTCCTAGCCCCCAAGTGATCTCATTTAGTCCCCTAAATCATCTACAAGTCTCCATTTTACATATAAGAGAAGCATCCTCAAGGAACTGAAGTAAGGTTTGCAATATCAAAGAGAGAGGAAGAGGCAGAGCTAGGATTTGAATCAGGCCAATATTAACTTAAAGCCTGTTTCCTATATCAAATGCCTTCAGCTCCTGGAGCTAATAGATAGCCACCTCTGGGAAGAGGGTATGAGAGAGTGAGCAGGTCTTTTTCATGGTGACCTACAGGGTTTTTTTGGTTTTAGCCATAATATTTGACAGGTGTGGGATTCCATCTTCTACCCTGACATAATGCCTACGTTGGGTGTGAGGGGTGTGGGGGCGGGTGGGGAGTAGGGTTGGAGGTGAAAGGTAGGCTTCCTCTTCCACCTCTTGTGACAACTGCTGTGCCCAGAATGGAAGCCAAACTGAATGGAATAAATTCAAATTTGGGTAAGTCAAAGTGTGGAGGGAGTACGCACACTTTCTCCATCAAAAGACCCCAGCAGGGGACACGTGGATAAACGACACAGCCCACCCACCATCTCTTAACCCAACCTTCCTCTGCCACCCAGAGTAACAGGTGTAAAATCATCATGCATACATGGAACTCTATCCTAAAGGTCATTGTCCAGACAATATTTGAGGAAGTGGGAAAGGGCCCCTCCATCTAGGGCAGGGGGAAGGGGTGGATGTTCTTACTTTATGGCCCAGTCTTGAAATCACTTCCTCTCCACAAACTCTTGGGATATGAACGAGTCCTGCCCCACTCCTGTATTTATGCCAATATGTGTTCCCTTTCCGGTATGTCTTCCATAGATCACTTTCCATATGCTAACTAAAATCATGAGATAGTCCTTGCTTAGCACCAACAGGTAAGAAAGAAATATTTAGTGCCACTGATTGAACTAGAGCCTCAAGGCCTCCAAGTGGGGACCCAAAAAGAGTTGGTAAAAGTTAAGGAATTAAAAGGGATGTGTAACGAGTAAGTTCTGATGTTTGGGGAGTGAGGGGACTCCATCAAATATGTATGTAGCCCCTCTTGAGATTGGATGAGAAATGAGAAAACCAAATAAGACCACCTCTTGTCCCGAATGGCTAAACAGGAAGAATGGAGTGCAGAGAATTGGGAAAGGTGTCAAGGAGAGATCTGGCCGGGCATGGTGACGCGTGCCTGTAAGCAACAGCTTATGGAGTCACAGCAGGGTCTGGGGATCGCAGTTTGAGTCCCACCCAGGACAACACAAGTGAGACCTAGGTCCAAAAAAAATAGCTGGGCATGGTGGGGTGTGCCTGTAATTCTAGCTACCTGGAAAGCTGAGGCTGGGGAACGCTTGAGTCCATGGTACCACGGGCAACGTGAGCCTGCAGTTCCAGGGGCAAAAATAGCAAGACCTAGTCTCAGAAAAAAAAAAGGAGCTCTGAACTGAGTCCAGCTAGCAACAGGAGTTTAGAGCCAAAGGACTTTTAAGACCAACCTTACCAAAGTTTACAAAGGAAACTTTACATTTCAAAGCACATTAAAGTGGCTGTTCGCTCTAGAGACACACATCTGTCACTTTTGAAAAAGACAAACACCCAAGCTTTGCCTAGAAATTCCAAACCACCTTGCCTGTGGTGAGGCCATCAAAAACAATGGTAATATGAGGACCAGGCAGGATTAAGGAGCAAGCATTGTCTTAAATCCTAGAGCTGCATTACTCTCAACCTCCAACCTGTTCATTCCCCTCTCCCCCCCCAAAAAAAACATTCCCAGGACCTAGATCAGTCCCCCACATGTGAGTCACATGGGCTTCCTCCAGGAACTCTAGCTCCTCTAAGAGTTCCTGATTGTGAATTGTCACCAAGTCTCCGCTTGCCCCTTAGCCAAGGCATGAAAACAGGAGGATTTCCACAAACCACTTTTATTTGTCAAAGGAATCACTTGGGTTGGGTTTGATTCTGTGGTCCTTCCCAATGACTCAACCGAGAATACTGATGAAGCAGAGAGGGCTGATTCGCTGGCAGGTTTGAGGCAGCTTTGGAAGCTCAGCCAGGTCCCCCTGGTCCAGAGCCCCACTCCAGAGAGACCAAGTCCATGTGCCTCATCTGCGCCCCCTGTCAGGGCCTGTCCTTCCAGAGCCATTCCACCATTTTGGTGGGTTCTGAACCCTCCATCTTCAGCCCTCTCACCAGGCCGTGGGGCAGGAGGACAACTGGGGGACAGGAAGCTTCTGAAGTAATTGGTGGGGGATTCAGGATGCACACGAAAGAGAGTTTCTGTCACTGCTGAGGATGAAGGGAATATTCCTTTCTTCTCAAAAAGTTTGCATTGTTTGGGGTATCCCCACAGCTGACTTCTCTTCAGGTGGGTTGTTTGGCCTTGGAAAAGGCCAAACTGGGTTCTGCAGAGGAAGGAAGAAAGAAATAAAGGACATTTGTAAATAGAATTTCACACATAACAGCCATCACTGGGGGCTTCCATGTAGCTGGCCCAATTCTCAGTTTCACCCACACCATCTTAAGCAGGCCTCACCACCTAGGAGGTAAGTATTATTTGTTACCATTTAAGGGTGAGGAAACTGAAGCTCAGAGAGGCTAAGTTATTCATCAGAAAGTCAAGATTTGGACTCAGGTCTGTCTGACTCCAAAGTCGGTGGCCTTAAACCACTGACCTCTACACCCTCAGAAAGGAGGCACACCAGTTCCCCTTCACTGAAGTAAATTTAATCAACTTCAACAACAAAAAAATCAGCATTTCCTTATTATCCCTGCTCCCTCTTAGCTAATACCTCTGTACTTGACTTCTCCAACAAGTGGCCTTGTGTTAGGCTTTGGAGAGATGTTAGGTTTAGGAGAAGGGAAGAAATAAAGAGATCAGAGACTGGCCAAAAAAAAAAAACAAAAGTTTAGTAGAAAATCCTGAAGAGCACACAGCCAGAGGCTGAAGCTGTTGTGAAGTCACACACTTAGCTGCATGGCTGTGTCCTTCTCTCTGGTCTGAGAGAGAGGGTTTGATCAGGTGGGGTGGGTCAGGTGGAATGGGGGAGATTGGTCAGGCAGGATGCTTTCCTGATAGGTGATCAGTTTCCCTCTGGCCAAAATTAGGCAGCCTGGGAAAGGTGGGTTTTTCCTGATACTGTCTGAGTCAGTGACTCACAGAATGGGAATTAAGGTAATTGGCATAAACAGGAAGGAATTTAGGAGAGAGATTAGCCTTTCGTCCTTTCAGCAGGCCAGACTTCACCAGCACCTTGTTTAGTTTGGCACAGTGGGTTTTAAATGAAATGGACTAGCCCCTGAAGGTCTTTGAGTTTGTGGCCTTAGCCTCTCATCACATCAGCTTTCTTGGATCCGTTTCAAGAAGATAGAAGGCCTGTTATGCCACAGGATTTAAATCACAGGCACCTAGCACCAGACAGGGGAAGGCAGATTTGAAGGAGATTCGCACCTATGTCATCTCAGCTCACAGTCTTTTTGCAAAGACAGTGCCCAGGTGGGAAGACACTCAGCTGCAGCCTGAAGGCAGCTGTATCATCAGTCCCCCCACCCCCCAACCTCCCCACCCCCGCAGGGGCAGGATGAGGCCTGGCATTCCCTAGTATCACATGGCAACAAGGGGAGAAGGGTCAGGGGAAAATGACTCCATTCTACTGCAGCTTGGGAGGGGAGCTGCTGTTGTTCCACACAGTGGAACCAGGCCAGGTCTCCAATCTCACACTTCCTGGCTTCAGAACCTTTCCCTGCTGCAATCATCTGGGAGTCATGTGTCTACCACGCTGGGGCAACAGAAACAAGCACAAGCCACATCCCACTAACAGGAGGCCAGCCTTCCTGAACACAGCCAAACACTGTACCTTTCCCGGCCTTGGTGTCTATGATTAGTCTACAAATAGCTGCAGCTCACTCCTTTTGTCCCTGTCCCTACTCACTAAATGTCAGGTGGCTTTTCTAGGTGCCACATTTCCCCAGGGAATTTAGCAAACAGAATGTAGGCATCAGGCTCCCTATTATTATATGAGATTTATTGTACAGTCTGCCTGGAGTTATATTATGTCAAGTGTATAAGTCATAGAATTAAAAAAAAAAAAAGATGGAAGGGGCCTTTGGATAGGAAGGAAATAATTCTGTAAAACAACACTTGTCTGGGAATCTTCTGGAACCCTCTTTATTACAATGTATTTAACCCATTTACTGATGAGACAGACACACTTTGCCTGACAGATGAAAGTGCCTAATAAAATCAATCACTAATGTCCTACACTCCTTAATACCTGAAAATATGTCACATTGCCCTTCTTCCAGCAGAGCTTCGGCTTCTCAGATGTTCCTACTACTCAGAAAAAAATCTTGGCCCTCAGCAGTGAGCTCCCCAGGTGACCTAACCACACCCACCACCCACCAGTCTGCCATATCATTCCCAGCTCTTTCTCCCACCTTGAGACACCTATACCAGCTGGCCCTAGAATCGTTCTCACCATAGTCATGTACGTGGCTTCTGATTTTCCACTTGATTCTTCTTCCTCATTCACCGGTCGCATAGTTATTGGGGAATAAACGTGCTTCTAAGGGGGTAAGGGGGAAATATATATAAAATTTTAAAAAATCAGCATCTCTTATATGCCAGCCAGAGAAAAAGCCGTCACCTCCCTAGGTATCAACCACCCAAATCAGAAGGTTCAGAGGGTTACCAAGTCCTAGAGAATTGCCATGGATAATGATAATGCAATCCTCTTGAAAACCAAGAAACTCATTAATCAGTGAAGACAAAACGCTGCTTCAAAAGCCAAACATCTTTGTTCAAATGGGTGTTGAGGTAGCAGCAGAGCATCTTTAGCTTGCCAAATTATTTGTATTCTGTGATGATTTCCTTCTAATTGGAGGCGCAGCAGGGTGGTATTAGTCAGCAGTTAATTGTCGTCCTCCTTCTAAGGCAGGGGCAGCCCTCACTGAGCCTTTGTGGGGTGGGGGGGTTCTCTATGATCCCCATTCCTGTCACTGTATGAGGAAGCAACATCACCCAGTGGCACAGATTTAGCCTTCGGGAGACCCTGCTCCATGTTGTGAGAAAATCCTACTTGGGTTACAAACTGCCCAGAGAAAGGTGACTATGGAAACTTTTTAAAGTTTCTTTAAAAAACAAGAAGAAGAAGAAAAGGAGTTCAAGGAAGTGAACCCATTTCTCAGTCCCTTGTTGATAACTCCACTTCAAACTAAAGTAGAGAAGAAAGATCTTCTATGTCCTCTTTTTTTAAAGAGAATATTGACTCTCCACCATTAACACCTCCTTCTCTTCACTCCTGAAGGAACTACAACTCTGCCCTCAATGTACTCGGTGCCTCAAAGGGCAGGAAGCAACAGCTTATCACCCTGCTGTTTAAACTCACATTAGAGCAAATATGTTTGTCTTTATCATTTTACTGATAAGGAAGTGGCAGTGCAGAGAGATAGCAGATCTTGGCTTGAAGCCAGACCTTCTGATTCCAAGTCCAGTGGCCTATCAGAATGTGCTGTCCTGCTGCATAGCCCTGCCCATCCCACCCCAGTCACTCCTGGGGGCTCCTAGTCCAGTGAAGAGGATTTCAGGAGGTGGCTCTGGACCATGCCTTGGCCATCTGCTGATGAGTAAGCCCTGAGAAAGGACAGCCACACCCCTGGGAGCCTGGAGAGGTATGCACCCCAACATCGGGGCACAGCAGCAAAATGGTGGGGTTTCCTTACCTCTTCTTGAGCTTTCTTTGTGTTTTCCAGGTTTTTTGTGAAAGCCGGTGAACTGCAAGGCAGGAAAAGTGTGTGGAATTAACCAACCAGCATTGCCTATTCAAGGGGGATGAGCACCTACATGAATCCCTCATCCCCAGCTCTGTGAAAAGACAGACCCCAGGGGAGAAACTATTCTCTAGCTGAAAAGTGCATCTCTTTAAGGAAGCACAAGGAAGAATTGCGTTTGAGCCAGAAAAAAAAGCTTCAACTTCTCCATTCACTCTATTCACAGTTTTCTATCTGTAACAACTTGAAGTGATTGACTTGAGAGGGACCTTCAGAGGAGTTTATCATCTCTGAGCAGTAGGGAGAAAGCTCTGAACCAGCAGGCGGCAGCAGCAGCTTAGCCAGATGCCAGTTCAAAGGATGCCAGGGAAGAAGAGGCCAAGCTGAATGATCCCCACAAACACCCAAGCTGTGACAGGCTCCTCCCTTTGCTCTCTTGACCATTTGCCTCCTGCATTTGCCATGAAAGAGACTTCCTATTTTGACCTATCTAGACCTAAAATAAATCCAGGTTAAAACTAAAAAAGAAACCATCTTGTCTCAAAGTAGAAATATTTTAATTGTATTTTATGATTATAAAGTTACACATTCTCATTGTAAAATAATGATTCAAACAATACAGAAGTGTAGAGAGTTGGAAATTGAAGTTCTAGTAAAATCCCTACCTCCGCAAGACCCATCTTTCCCTTAGCCCAAATACTACTATTAATATTTTAGAATTACCCTTTCAAATCTCTCTTAATGCAAGCACAAGTATTCTCACAAAAACATACATCCTGTTTCCGCGACTGAAGTGAGCACTGTGTAATTTTCTATTTTATAAATACAAGGTAAACTACGTATTTCTTTTTCCTTTCTTTTTCTTTTTCCTTTTTTCTTTTTTTTTTGAGACTAGGTCTCGCTATGTTGCCAAGGGTAGTCCCGATACCTCGGACTCAAGTGATCCCCAGCCTCAGCCTCCCAGGTAGCTGGGATTACAGGCACCCGCCACCGCACCTGGCTCCTTTTTCGAGACCAGGTCTAGCTATGTTGACTGGGGTAGTCTCGAACCCGAGAACTCAAGTGATCCCTGGCCTCTTGCCTCCCAGTGCTTGGATTACAGGCACGCTACCATGCCCAGCTCCTCTGTGTATTCTATGCTACTTCTCTTTGGACAGCTTTCCATGCCATTGTATTGAGTGGAATACCAGTCCACTGAGTCACTACCTTTCTGATAGACACTGAGGATGATTCCAAATTTTTATTGGAATTGTTGCTACTGAGATGCATTTGTGCATCAAACCCACACATCAATCTCTAGAACAAACCACTAGCAGTGGAAGGAAGAACTGTCCTTCCCTTTGACAGAAACTGAGGCCACAAGTGGGAAGTGAGCTGACATGGAGGCTGGTTGTCTAACACTCAGGTCAGCGTTGTCTGCATGTTTAGAGCAAAGACCCTCAGAGATGCCCACCCAGTCCAAAGACTGAACTAAGTCAGAGAGCCCTTGGAGGTAGAGCACACACAACCCAACAACTGCACTTCTGGGTGTTCCGTGCAGAAAGGAGACTCAAAAGGCAGAGCTCCTTAGTCTCCATGGAAGTTCTTCCCTCTGGCACTATTTCAACAAGAGAGTCCATCTGCCCCAGCAGCTTATTTCATCATCGTTGGATAAACAGCCAGTGAAACACCAGTGCCGTGTCAGAACATAGGGCGGTGCTGAGAGAGCTACTGATGAAACCCAGAGCTTTCAAAACATTCCAGCAATAAATAATTTAGAGCCTGAGAGCATCCATTCAAATGGTAGCCTCTCACAATTACGGGTGGTCCCTTAAGTGAGGCCTCTGGTGACACTCAAGACCTGAGTTTCTATAGGAAGCAATCATGAGGACAAGGCACAAATCATTTCTCTCGTTACAGTTCTTGCCTGAGATTTATACTCTTAATTATGCTCTGTTTGAACCACCATTTTAAAGAACTGTAACCTTTGTGAAATTTCGAAAAAGGTAAGGATGCTGTGGGAATGTACCAGGCCATTCAGGAATACAGCGAGTAAAGTAAAGCACTGGGATCACTCCGGAGATGACGTCCAGTGTGACACCAGGTGATCTATCTGTGGTCGCAGACGCTGCTATTTTAAAATGCCCCTTTCTCAAGTTCCCAAAGTGCTCCACCTGATTGCCTGCCTCAGCTACTCCTGGAGATGTGGGCAGGAGGGCAAGTCTGCGCCCCGGAAAAAAGGACATAGTTCTAGAAAAAAAAAGACCAATGGGCCAAACATAAACCAACACTTTGCAGGGAGAGGAGTTAGAGTGACCAGAGAGGGGAAGGGGTAAGTGGGCATGGGGTGGGGAATAAGGGTTACAATGCAACCATGCAAACATGACCAATATTGGACGATAATTACAAAATAAAGATAAATAAATAAAGTGCCCCTTTCTGTGCAAATGGTGGCCTAGGCTTGGTCACAATCTCCCACTTCAGGTTAGAGTCAGTCCTATTCAGTCCCATTCAGCCCCCAACCCAAAGGGTGGGCACAGCCCCCTACCTCCTGTTCCGGTGAGTCCTCTTAACAATCAGTATCAGCACAGGGAACAGCAGGATAGTGGCACAGACAATCCCTACAATGATCACCAGCTGGTCACCACCCAGGATCTGGGGCTTGGGTGCTGCTGATGTCACCATTCCTTGGAAGAGAAGAAAAGCCACAAAAGGAACTCAGTATTCCAGAAACCAGCTGAAAGCCCCATCAGTTTTACAGCAAATCAGATCAGAAGTAGGGAGAGGAGGCCAGACAACACCCCAGAATGAAACACTGGACTTCCACTTTCCCCATTAAATTGAGAAACAGTATCTGCCTTCCCTTGCTTATCCTTAAAATGTAGATTAAGGTGGGTAGGAGGAGAGAGAGCCCCTTCCTGATTGTAGTGTTTCCTTTCAGAGTAACAATTCTGTCTTAAAATGTGGTTTGCCAAATGACATAGAAATGACAGACTTTCAGAGGTTGCTGGTGTTTCTCAGGGGAATGTTTCTGAAAGACTTCAAGGCTCCAAGAGGAGCCTTCAGGGGTGCTTCCCCCCACAGGGGACCCCTCCCTTATCTCCCCAATTCCTTCTAAACACACACAGCAAGTACCTCTGAGTGCCAGGCAGCACTGGGCATGGAGGGTGTAAAGGTGAATTGGGCTTGGTCCCTGCCTCTCTTCAAGGAGGGGGAAGTACATGTAAACAGAAAACCACACACTGCTAGAGGCGCTGAGATACATGCATACAGTGCACCCAGGGCACAGAGAAAGGGGCAGTCAATTCTAGGAGCAGCTGCAAGAACTTGCCAGCAGACATTTTAAAGTTTAAGCTGGACCTTAAAGGAA